>VOPJ01016475.1:0-142973 GCA_014673585.1 Semibalanus balanoides
ACGCCCCCGCAACCCACAGTACCAACGTGCCTGTATTTCAGAGTCGACAACGTATCGGCCTTGAGGGGCCCTGAGGGCCGGTAACTCGGGAGTCGGGATCCGCTTCGATAGGCGGTGGAACAGGGGGCATCGTGCCCCCTTGAATCCAAGAGGATGGGGGAAGTGGGGCACCCTGCATGCCCTGGTGCCCCATTATACATTGCTGAAAACGCACATATTTTAAGTGAAATGGTGCAAAATTACGAGATAAAAACTATAAACAACGATCGCACGTGCGTCCTGAAAAGTCTTCGATGTCACGATAAACGGCGTGGGAATCAATCGCATCCGGCCATCAAACCGACGTAATCTACACAGACTATTCCTCAGCTTTTCAGAGCGTCAACCACAAATTACTGCTTCACAAGCTTCAAAATTCCTACCAAATTTCTGAGACTGGGCTCTCACACTGGCTATCTTCTTACTTGTGTACTGAAACAGCGGGTAATTGTCAACGGAAAGTTTTCGGAATGGACAACGGTACGCCTCTCTGGGACGCGGAGGGAAGGGATCTATCTCGCCAATCCTGTTTGCTCTAATTTTTAATATCAATGACCTTCCGGATATATTAAGAAAATTGCTCCTTTTCGGGCTGATGATGTGAAACTATAACCACATTATTCGTCACTCCAGAAGATTCAAGTCTACTTCAGGCTGATCTTGCACGTTTTGACAGACTGGTCCCGTGCCCTTTGGAAATTGCAGCTCAATCCATCTAAATGTAAATCATTCATGATAACACTGAAAAGAAAGCCGGTGCTTAACACATACAAAATTAAAGGGGTGTCGCTCTTGAGAAGGTCTCTTCTATAAGGGACCTTGGTGTTTGGCTGGATCATAAACCAACATTTGCAGATCACATTGATAAAATCGTTTCTAGGGCAAACAGGATGTTAGGTTTGATGATCAGGTCGCTCCAGGTTGGCCATCCTTTTGGGGGAGTGAGATCGAGAACGAGATTAAAACCAAAATCGGAACCGATCCTGGCAGCTTATTCGGCAAATATCCCCTCGATTCTTGAATATGGATGCATCATTTGGGGCGGCGCTGCTAAGACTCACTTGGAAAGACTGGATAAAATTCAACACAAGTTTCTAATTTGGCTGGCATCTATTTCTTTCCGGCAATCACAGACTCAAAATTATGATCAACTTTTGGCACTATTCAAAATCCCAAGCCAAGCCAAAAGAAGGATGCAATACGACATCCCTTTCGCACACAAAATTATCACTGCAAAAATTGACTCTGCCTTTTTGCTCGGGAGCTTTCCGCTGCATGTGCGGGCGAGAATGACACGTGCGATGGCCGGCTCGCTCCTGTATGTCCCACCCGGCATGAAGGAGACCGTTAGACGAGGCATTCTTTTGTCGTGTGGCCCAAAGTTTTTTTAACCGCCTCACATGTCTTCCTGTCCGTACTCTGAATCCTTTAGGCTCACTCGCCTGGTCAGTGTTTAGTCACAGTTAATTAAAACAAATATCAAGCACATCGTTCTAACACTTATATTTTATCTTGAAACTGTTATATGTTTTTATCCGATCCTTTAGGCACTGCTTTTTGGGCAACATTGTTCCTATTTTGTAAACTGTGTATTTTTAATGAAATGTATGTAGGTGTGTGTTTATGTAATGTGAGCTCTGAATGATATTATAACGTTATGACTTGAGCTTATTAATTTGTGGAGCACGCCTCCCTTGTGCTCATATGTTCTAAATAATCAATGAAGGACCAATTAATTGCTGACTATGGGTTTTGGTTCGGATAAGTAACCATAGATTGCCACAATTGTTCTGACTTTTTGTGATGTTTTTCCCCTAGCGTGGAAAGATCCATAACGGTATTTGAAATTGGCAAGTAACTGCACCCAAGCTGTCTATAATTTTTGCGATGCAATGAAAACAAGAAAATATTCATACGTTGTCTGCGCAAATTCTTCTGTTGCGGTGGAAGGATTTCATTGAGTTGGCTTGCATTGGTGCACTGGGCTAATACACACATAATATATATTATTATACTATATATATATTATATAGTATATGACTATATATTATATATATCTCACTACTTATTTTAGAACATAAGGTATATTTTAAGGGCCCTAGTTATCCAGACAAAAAATGAAAAATAAAGCAAAAAGTTCCGCGCTGGAACGCGGCACAAATCAATCCGTGTTCTGTTCCAGTACAAAATGGTACCTGTAATAAAGACTGTACACACCAGACACTGCAGTGAACACAGTGTGTGTGTGGGACGGGAGGGGGGAGGGAGAAGTAGGACATTGGGGCCATGGCCCCACATTTGGCCTTACATGGGGAGGGCAACGTAACAAGTCCTTTGGCCCAACTTTTTAATCCACATATTTCCTCGTTTTTACCCTGCATCCTGGTTTCAATAGCAAAAATTAGTTTGCCAGCCAACTCAAAACCTCATATTTTCACGCCGTTTCGTGGCGCAATACAAGTTCTATGGGTGTCTATTTTGCGTAAATAACATTTGTAGATAAGTTTAAGGACAGCTTTTGAGTCACATTTTCTTCAAGACACGTATAAAGCGTCGCTCATCTTTAACTATTCCCCTAAAGAGCTTGCCTCCTCTGTGACAGTACGTGACACAATTAGTTCACAATTCCTGTACTGGGAACAACACATGTTAGCAGCCTCCGTAACAGAAGGGGTACCGCTGCAATTGATGACCTATCCCTATAATATTTTCTGGATCGGCCCCTGAGCTCTTAGCGCGTATATAAGGGACCTGGCGCATTGTGGTGTTACCTTCTTATGCCATACTGCAGTCTCTCTGTCAGGCCTTCATTCAGCCTTGGGTAATGCTTCCCGGGCCTTACCGAGCTTTTTATCTACATTCCACACGTGCTCGGCACCTGGCGCTGACTACCTACTGGTTGAAGGAAATCCGTCACTTCTATCACTTTTTTTCTATTTTTTTTTTTTTACTGAGATGGCAGTTGTTAATGTCATGTCGATAAATCATTTACGGCATACTCTGAATGCTCTATGGCCGTCTGCTTAATGCATTTCCTTGTAAGGAGTCTCCTGCCGTCTGCCGAATACATTGGACGTTTTATCCTAAAATTACCGCTTTATTGATATATGTGCTCTTTGTCGATTTTTTGTTAAATAAATTTAGTCCCAATGCTTTGTAGGGATGGCATTCCGAGGTCAGGACCCGCGCTAAGCAGAGCTTGTTGCGCTGATCCTGACCTCACCACCCGATCGCGCAATTCATGTTGGCCGGCAGAATTTAGAGACGAAAGTTTGACGTGCCCGACATAACCATGGACTGGAACGGCTGTCCCGCTCCGCTGACAGTCATCTGGCCTTGAGTGCGACCACTGGCTACCGGCCGCAGGCCATCCCATCAGGGGCAAATAGTGAAGCGGGCCGAAGGGACTTCGAACCCAGGCTGGCACTACTGAGTAGGATCAGAAAGAGCGGCGCTCTCCCACTGAGCTACGGGGGCGGACATTATAGCGGATATAGTAGGGAGCATCTATAAAATAAACGTTATGGGGCAAGAGAACAAACCCCTCGCCAATGACAGTATTACGCTATTTATGCACATATGACGTAATTCAATGATAATCATTACATTTATACTTACTACTTTTATACATATCATTTTTAGGAGAGAGTGGGGCCATGGGAGGTAAGAGGGACATCCCTTTTGTACAGGTAACTATCTGGAGCCACGAACTGGGAAACAGCACCCTACGATTCCTCTCCCGGGCAGAACATACTAACGACAGGTTGGTTTGTTTGGAATATGCGAGTCTATGTTTTGAAATATATTACCTTTGGAAATTTGTGTTTCGGGTATCGTATCGTGATAATTTAGCCAAACCAATGTCATATTTAACATTTTCTGGTACGAAGGACTAGCATCATTCTAGCAATTGTAGAGATTATTTTTACTGCTTCTCTCGGGCGTTGCATTTCACTGTTTTTTATTTGTTATATTTTATTTCTTTCCATTCCATTGGTTTTCGTTCGGCCTATATTATTGGCTTGTCTCGATCAGGTGTTCTTGCTGATTTTTTATTTGCAATCTGCTGTTGGTTCTATGTTCTGGGTTTTTTTCTGTTTTTATGGTTTCGAGTCGTGTTGTGATAATTTTTTTCTTTTGTGTTTTTTTTTATTTTATTACTTTGTTTTGCTTTTTATCGATTTTTTTGTGTTATTATTTTTTTATATATGTGTTTGTTTTTTTTTGTTATTGTTTGTATTTTCTTTTTTTTAATTTTTGTAATTCTAGCACAGCCGAAAGTAACCTGGTTTCCTTACTCTTGTGTGCGTACGTGCTTTGCGTGTGTGTGTGTGTTTGTGTGTGTGTAGGTGTGTGGTGTGGTGTGTGTGTGTGTGTGTGTGTGTGTGTGTGTGTGTGTGTGTGTGTGTGTGTGTGTGAGTGTGTGTGTGTGTGTGTGTGTGTGTATATATGTGTGTGCTTATGTGCTTTGTTAGTAGGCCTTTTTATCAAGTATGTAACTATTGTTTTATACCAACGGCACAATATTCGATATATTTTTTTCTCGCAATATTTCACTTTGCATTTTCGCAAAAATCACAAATCATATTGATATCCCTGACATTTATTTATATTCACATTTCAACATGTATGTTCACCTAAAACACTTGGAAGACATTGATACAATGTAAGGACAGCACAACATCCCGAGAATGAGTTCCCGTTCACGACATGCCCCGGGCCTTACGGTTTTCTCCCATTGTACTTGCACTCTCCGCCCGCCGGATGGCCGGGCGACAGACACAGCTATATCACAGGTGCGTGGCTTCCGTCTCAGACCTGCGTGGCCGCCTGACTCTGGAAGCCGAAGTAGGACGCCTCCAGCTGGAAGTACTGGGTGACATGGTCATCGATCCAATAGAGGAACTGCTGCGGGTCGGCGTACACCCCGGGGATGCCCTTCTCGCCGCAGCCGATGCCCCAGGCCACCACACCTCCATGCACGTAGCGGTCAGGCTGCGCCGGGTCGCGACACGCCAGCGGAGAGCCGCCGTCGCCGGTGCACGTGTCGGCCACGGGGCCTGACTTGGCGCCCTCGGCCGCCACCACCGGGATGGCCGTCTCCGGCGCTCCGGCGCACGTGAACGACTTGTCCAGATTGAAGCGACCCCCGAGCCGCGTGGTGCGCAGCTGCTGCTGGCAGTAGTCGTGGCTGACGCGCTGCAGCTCTACCTCCTTCAGCACCGTCTGGTACTGGCCACTGTCGAAGCGGTCCTTGCCCCAGCCGGTGGCGAGGCACTCGGCGCCCGTGTAGTCGACGCCCGGGTCCGGCAGGCACAGGGTGTCGATGTGCTCCTTCAGCGTCACCGGCTGCTCCAGGAACAGCAGCGCCATGTCGTTGTGCAGGTTGCGGCCGTTGAAGCGCTCGTGCAACACTACCTTGGCGACGTTGACGTCCTCGTGCGGGAAGAACTCGGTCGTGTGCTGGGTGTCCCACTCGCCGAGGCGCACCCTCAGCCGGGCGTCCGCCTGACTCGCGATGCAGTGGGCCGCCGTCATCACCACTTGCGGGTGGATCAGCGCGCCGCCGCAGACGAACAGGTTCTTCTCCTCGCCGCCAACATCCTCCACGCGAAGCACAGCCGCCATCCAGGGGATCTCGCCGAACTGCGACTCGCCTTCCTGGAAGCCGGTGATGCGCACGTCGATGCCGAACTCGTTGCGCCGTCCGCAGCGGGGTACGTACGGCTCCGGCTCGATCGGGTCCGGCTTGGCACTCGGGTCGCGGCAGCAGACGTCGATATAGCTCGGACATTCCGAGTGCGACAATGGCTCGCTGGCGTTGGCCTTGCTGCCGAAGCGGATGTCGATGAGGCCGGCGCCGTCGGTGACGATCTCGTCCTCGTGGCACAGGTAGTAGGGCACGCAGAAGAACTGCGACTCCGAGCAGCGCACCGTCTCTCCCTGGTTGGCACCGATGCCCAGCGCGGCCAGGACTCGCCCTCGTCGCTGTACGTCGTCGACTCTGGCGTTGGTGCCGGCGTCGGCGTCTGGGGAACAGGGTCGACAATCTCGGTGGGCGGCAGGTCGGTCTCGATGCCGCCGGTGAGCGCCGCCAGCAGCTCGGTGTCGGTGAAGGAGTCGAGGCTGTCGGCTCCGCCCGTCTGCTGGACGGAGGTAGCCGACACCTGGGCGTTGGAGTGTCCGGTCGCCTCCTGCGGCTGAGGAAGCGCCGTCGCAGACGCCACTGCTAGCAGCAATACGAAGGCACGCATCTCTGCAGAGACAGAGGGAGCGTGTCATAACGGCGGGCTCACCGGTCAGTTATAGTTTTGTCACCAGACGGAGCAGTTCGGGAAACATGCTTACGCCTGTTACGGAGTTTGTGCTGGTTGTCAGTGATCGCGCCAAAATACACTTGCCTAAATGGTGGACAAAATTAGTAAAGCAGATTGAGAGAAGCATTGAAGTTTTATTGGACTTGCTCCTGTTGGGAATATAGACACAGCTTTTTATGAACTCATTAATCCGATCCCCTCACAAAGTTATGCTGACCTCTTCTTGCATTTTTTTTTTTTAATTTGTCAATAATATATTTCAACAGCACATTTCTATGGATTTGGAATCACTTATGTGTTTGGAGTAAAAGTCACATTAGCAGATAATGAGCATCACACTGGCAGCTAAAAATCTTACAGCTGCTATACCAGGAATGCTTACCTAGAATGCTGTGATTACACCAGTGAAGTTGTCGACGCTCTGTAGGTAGCCGCTGCCTCTCTTGCCGGCCAGTGGTCGGTAACTGTTTTAACTTTTTAATCTGGACACTGGGGTTGCACTAACTTTGGAGATCAAAAATTATCAGACTGGCTATTAAGGACTTTTCTTACATGTCAAGCTTTTTCCTTTGAGCCCTTGATGGATGCTAACAGAGATGGAGCATCAATGTTAATTGCCCTACTTAGAACATGTAACAGATCAATGTTCTTGAGATTGTAAGGTTTGGAATTATATATCTGAGTGTAGTATTGGGAGAGTGACCGCTGATGGGGCCCCTATACCGGGGCTATGTAAAGCAACCTACCTCTCTTTGGGTGTGCTGGATACTGGGGAGGTGTGTCTTGTTGGGGGCCTTGAGGCTTGGCTGGCTTAATGATGATTTACCCAAAGATAATTATATTTATATGATTTATGATTGATATATGCTAGAATAAATGTTGAACACCTGTGCAGTGCATGAGAATTGTCCAGTGATCTGGCATGATGGTCTTACCGCATACAAATTTATTATTAGATTGATTTTGTTTTTCACTTACTGATTTTCCTAATACATTTATGTAGATAACCTTACTGTACATAACGTCCAACCATAATGAAATGACCTTTGCTTCATCCTAGCTCCATCTCATGTCACCATCTTGTGTTTCTTTAATAAACTATTCCTAGTTTGTAAGTACGTTATCCTTTTCGCCTCCTTAACCTTATCCTTGTGGGTACCACTCATTTTCTTTTGTCCCAACAACTGAGCCATTGCCACAACCATGTGTTTCTTACTCATTACTGGTTACTTATATGTTAACTAATATTTTTATGGTTATAGGTTTACTAAATATATAAATGGTTGACATAGACTTGGCCCATATTTGAAGAATCGTTGACTCCTGGATGTGAACTAATTTTGATAATGTAGTTTCCACAGCGCAAAGTATTACACACATCCTACTGAATTCAGTCTCAACACTCGAAGACAAAAAATTTTCGATCATACACCTAATGCTAGAACAAATAAAAAAATAAATTTGATGACATTCAAAATTTATTAGCAGCTCTGGTGTTGACTGGTTCTGTGGTCTGCATTTCTGAGACATGGTTAAAAAATAATCAACTTCCCCTCATTTTGTCATAAGATAAGATACAATGTTTTTGCATCCTGTCGTGAGATGGTGAGGGTGGTGGATCATTGATAATTGAATAATAACATGTGGTGAAGGAAGGAGGAATCTAGAACAAAAATTATTGAGACAACCTTTGTTGAGCTCAAATATACCACATTTAAATAACAAAAATATAATAATTGGTAATATTTATAGACCACCTAGCTTTTCACATAGATCATTTCAGGAATATATTGAGAAATTATTAGATACATTAGAAGGAGAGAAAAAGACTGTCATTCTAGGTGGTGATTTTAACTACAATCTTCTAGATATACATAAATGATCAGAATACTCCAATTTTAATAATCTATTATCCTCCTATGTTTTTTTTCCTTTACTATTTGTAAAACCTACTCTAGAATAACAAAATGGAAAGCACTCAACTTTTAGATAACTTTTTATATAAATATTCTCATTTCATGATAAATCAGGTGTCATGAATTGATGATTTATCCAGATCATTTTCCAAGTCTTGTATATCATTAAATAGTTTTAACAATGTCATCTGAAAGCAAAAAGTAATAAAAAAATCGGTATTTGAAAAAATAAAGTACCTCAGCCTTAAATCAATTTAATTTTAAAAGTTACCAGAACTTTCAAAATCACATTGATGCAAATGAAGCATGCAATGACTTAATACAAAGTTATATGGAAGGCATTGACAAGTACTCAAAAATAGTAAAATCAAGTTCAAGAAAACTGCAGTGAAACCATGGATTACTCCAGCACTGTTGTGTTCAATAATACAAAAAATATAAAAAATTACTTAGGTGTCCAAATATCAAAAACACAAATAACTATAAACAATATAGAAATATATTGACATATCTATTAAGAGATGCAAAAAGGTTATTCTATGATAAATCTTTTGAAGAAAACAAAAATGACAGTAGAAATACACGGGAAATATTAAATGAGGTAATAAACAAACGTAAAATGAATATCAATGAACCACCTTCGACATTCATTGACAGCGATTGGGAAAACATATAAAAACGACGAAATATCCAGAGGGATTTAATGACTTTTTTTCATCCATTGGCTCGCACCTGGACAAAAAAAACATTCCTCTCCTCAGACAGCAGCACCCCTTGACTTTTTATCTGTACCAATTCATGATCATTTTAATTTAACGCTGATGACAAATTCAACTTGAAGTACAGTCTATTTATCAAGTCATTGAACCCTGTGGGAAGGCGGTATTGACAAAATTAACACTAACATATTGCTTTTAACTTACCAAAGTATTATTCATCACTTGACCTTCTTTTTTAACCTTTGCCTCAGTAACTGAGTTTTTCGCAGGATCATCTTAAGTGTTGCCATCATTGAATCAATTTATAAGACAGGGCGATAGAAATGTTTTTTCTTAATAACTACAAGCCAATTTCTTTGCTACCTATCTTTTCGAAAATTTAGAAAAATATGCAATCTTTTATTTCAACTATATTGTATGCACATTACATCTATAAATCCCTTCAAATTTGGATTAAGGAAAAAAACAAGCACATACATGCCCATTGCGCATATTGATGGATACAATAACTAGTTCAATTCAGAAAACTACGTCCACTTGTGTGTTTTAATATCTTGATCTCAAAAGCATTTGTTGATACGCGTTAGCTTTAGACCTCTTACTTTAACAAGCTCCATTTTATTGGGAAATACGAGAGGAAAACTTCATCAAATTTTTAACATCATACTTACTAAATAGAAAGCGAGGTGAACTTTAATTAAATCTTACACATCTGAGGAGGCAAAAGTTGAAAATGGGTGTCCCCAGGGTTCAATTCTAGGACCTTCGCTTTTTATTATATACATAAATGATATTTCTAACATTTCTAATCAAGCCTAATTTTTCTTGTTTGCAAATGACACAGCCATTGCTATCAAGCTCATCGATTGCTCGAACTACAAAACAAACTGCATGCAGTTTTTACCATGGTTAACTAAATGGCTTAATCAAAATAGGTCTCCTCTTAAATGTGTTCAAAAAACCCACTACCAAATTTTTTTCCAAGAACGTCTGTAACTGATTTAGGAATCATAATCAATAATTCCCAGATTACAAGAAAAGAATCAGTAAAATCCTGGAGTAATTTGTTGATTGAAACCTTAAGTGGCAAAATCATATTAATAATATAGCATCAATTATAAGCCGGAAATATAGGTGTCTGGGACGTGCAATAATTTTATATCTCATCTCAACATCTGTTACTCTTATACAACATTTTAATACTCCTTATCTAAAACTACTGTGGCGCTGTCTGGGGAAGCAATTATCCAACCGGATTGATAAGTAGTGAAGTGGCAAGAAGCGAGCAATTAGAATTCATTGATAAAAAGCCATAATCTTCATCACCACTAAAGACTTTTTATTAATATACAAAATGTTAAAGTTTCGGATTTGGTAAAAAACAGCAAAACATCATAACTCCTTAGGCTATGTTAATGAGACTCTCCCCCGTCCAAATTTTGAAAATGTTTTAGATACCAATGAGCCAGTCTAGCACCAGAGGCTATCCAAACTTTAGAATCCCACTTTTGCACTTACAAATTATAAAAACATTTTCATTGTCTGTTTCTGCTCCCAAGGGCTTGAATTCAATTATTTGTAAAACTGTTCCATGAATTGATAATGTTCCTAGAATAAAGGATACCTTAAAAAATATTTCAAGAATACATACTGGCACAGTACTAATTATTTAATTGTCAGCGGTAGCATTATATTTAACTGATATATCTTTTTGAATGGTCCTGCCCTCTTATGTTTAAATAAATTTATTTTGTATTATAATTACTTTCCACTCTCACCACTCTCATTTTTTTTTAGAAAGCAGCAAGCAAGTGCTACAAACCTTTTCTTCTCTTTAAGTTCTACATTGGGGGGGGGGGCATATGTGAGTAGTGGGGTACGTTGTTATGCGGTGTGTGTGGTGTGTGAGGTGTGGTGCACTGTGTGCCCCGTGCTTCCGTGTGCTCCATGTGAGCGTGTGAGCATTGGTGAGTGTGTGAAATGTGTGAGTGTGTGAATGTGTGAGGTGTGTGCAATGTGTGCTCCGTTGCCTCCCGTGTGCTCGACATGTGAGCCGTGTTGAGCATGTGATGTGTGAGTGTGTGTTAGGTGTGGTGAGGTGTGTGTGATGTGTACATGTGTGTGGGGGTGTAAATGTGTGAGGTGTGTGAGATGTGATTGCATGCTCCTGTCATAATGTTAAAAAATGGTATTCACTTATCCCCATAATACCTACTATAGTCAGTTCTGAGATTCGAGTAGGCGCCCACTAAGCTCGCTATCTGCCTGCTTGAATCTCAAAACAAAGCAATACTAATCACAGGTGGCGGCTATCTTTCCAAGCAAAAAAAAAAAAAAAAAAAAAAAAAAAAAAAAAAAAAAAAAAAAAAAAAAAAAACGGAGTGAGTGCCTTTTAACGTGATTTAATATCCCATAATCCTTATTAACTCTCTGCTGGTACTTAACGTAAATCAAGGTTCACATGCGGCATGGAAGGGCACCTCCTGCCTACTATTAATGGGTAGGGGGAAAAAAAAATGCCATCCTTGACGCCGGCCGCCGCTTATAAGACAGCACCGGGATCAATGACGTCACTGCACCGCCCGGTGACGTCACGGACTCACCTGGCGTCAGCTGGGAATTCCGCCGCCACACCGCGCCGGTAGGGCGACACCAGACCGGTCACAGCGGAGGCATTGGGCCTGTTCCAGTCGCGCCTCTAACCGCTTCTTTTCTCCTCTAAGTTGCTGCAACTGCAACTGCTCTGTGTTAAAGAATATGACTGGACCAAGTGGGAGCAACTTTGAGGAGGTTAGAGGTGCGACGGGAACAGGCCCCTAGGCCCACCGGCCACCCGACCAGGCAAGGTGAACGCAAATATAATAGCGATGTGTGAGGACACCAGAGAAGAGGGAAGGAGAGACAGCGTATAGCAAGCATAACTTTTCGCATTTTTCCTACTTTCTCTTGACTTTTCTTCTCTTACTTTATTTCCACTTTATTTCCTTACATATTAATCACTTCATTTGTCTTACTTTGTCTCATTTTTCTTTCTTGTCCTACTCGTTCTTTCCATTTTCCTGTAATACGAGGGCTGTTCAATTAAGTAACGTAAAATGTGCTATAACTCAATGACCTAAGGTAAGTAGAGAAACAACAATAAACACTACGAAGAATCTATTGAACAATTTGCCACAAAGTGCCTATTTGCGTTTTTTCCTATTATTTATTTATTTGGTATTAGTCACAAACAACCACAGGCCGGAGCCCACTTATGGCTGCAATGGCATACAATTTTGCCCTCACCCGCTCGCACATAAACACCGGTCACACTCGTGCCACACCAATACAAACTCCCGCACACACATACGGACCCGTTCTTGAGTATAAGGCCACACTTACACCTTCCACACACACTCATACACACGCCGAGGGCACCTGACTGAGCACATGACGTCTCCGTTCAACGGAACCGAGGCACTATGGGACGGATTGCCTTCAGAATGCCTCTTAATTCAGTTTAAGGTACAACTGCGATGATTTCATGGTTACAGGGGTAATTTAACGCGCTGAGTTCGAATCTGCTTTGTATTTTCCTGTAAAATAGTATTTGAACCACAATAACCCTGCGGGCGGCCATAATTACGTTAACCTGCGGGGTAGATTCTGCCCCCTCCCCAAAGATCTCGAAAACCGTGGGCCGATTTCGATGGAAAAAATACCAGCGATTCTTCATGACAAGATCGTTTTTCTTCAAAAATGGGGGCCAGGGGGCAAGGAAAATGTGTTTTTTTAGGTCATTATGGCCATATGATTTGACCGATTTGCATGCCCAAAGGGCTTTTGAGCTTTCAATGTAATGGCAAATTTATTTATTTATTTCACGTCGTGAGACATATCCGTTAAACATTACGGCTAAACATGCTCGAGTCCATTTGATGCTGGGCTTGGGTAGTGGGATAACACACATACCTGCCATGACAGAGCCACACACGACCACCTCCACACAGCACAAAAACCAAATGGTGCTTTGTGATTTTGGGGACGATAGAACTTCACGTGTGGTTGTTGTTGCTGTTATTTGATAAATTAATATATTGCGCAATAGGCGGATCCAGTAAACAACGTGGGGGGCCACCACTGTGCAAAAACGCCTCTCATTATCCTGCTAATTTGAAGTTGGAACTAGTTTAACAGAGGATATTGCCTCCCATTTTATGTACCTGAGTGCTCATTTGCTCCAAAACATGTATATTTAAAGGATGTGTGATGTATATAGCAGTGGCATAGTTTCTGACACGCTGATTTTAACGCAAACAACGCAGGAAGCATGCGCCACACAGCACATTTTTACCGCCCTCCCAAAAACATGAGCCTGGAACCACCTCTGCTAAGCCAATTTTTTCCAAATCGTAACACAACACGCGTAATACAATTCTAGGAATGTTTCAAAAGTTGAAAAACGCTAGATCTAACGGTTTAGAAGCGGCAGGCGAAAAACTATCGGGTTAAGTCAATGTGTCCTCGCATCATGACGTCATACAGGTGTCATTTGTTACCATGGCAGCCACTGCGTTGCCATGTTCACTGCGTAGCATGTTACCGTTACCATGGCAACCACTGTGACTCAACTAATCCAAAATCTCTCGAGATAGCCTTGGATGGGTCGCTCTAAACCTAAGACGGAACGGCCTCATCGCATGTGTTAGCCGCGCCAGCCGGCCAGTAAACGCTAACTTCAAACTGCCATATCTCACTGAGAAGCAGACAGAAGCAGAAAAATCCTTTTGCACCACTTTGGTAGAAATATTTGCGTGATACATCAGCAAAACCTTGACGTCAACTCGGCATCAGTTTTTTTTTGTAGACTTAGATGTAAATGAGGATATGAAGTAACAATAAATCAGTAATCGGTAAGCGGACATTTCATGTATTTCTAACATGATTACCAAATAGTTAAGCAATTCAGTTAAGGGTGTATTTTGTAAAGCTGAAAAGACCCCTGTTGCGTTGGGTATACTTAGTTCACCATAGGACATCAGTTTTTCGCTAAATGAATGATGAAGTTAAGATATGTTTTCTCGCTACTCCAAGTGCTCACGCTGCATGGGCGACGTTGCCTGACTTGAGGCCTTTTTGTGTCAATAGCCACAGTTGAAAATCGCCAACACAAATGCTAGACCTTCGATTCGCCGGTCAATCTTGCAACAGAATCTGCCTCGATCGTCTTCAAAATATAAAGTTTTCATTTTTCGAATTAAAGAGGCATTTTGGATAGGCGATCCGTTCCCTATAGGTGCGAGGTACTGGTGCCCTGCTGTCGCTGAAACGGCGCACCTGATGTACTCTACCAAAAACTCGAACTGGCCTTGAAAAATAGTCAGCCACTGCCGTAACCATCATCAAGGTTCTCAGGCTTCATACTCGTTCCTCGGCGAAAGACAGACCATCCAGGAATGACTAACACGATATGTAACAGCAGTAATGTCCAGTCTGTCCGCGCCGGCTCTGCGCCTCTGATGCGTGACAATGAAAAAGCCCTGTATGACGAGAACGCCGGGCCGGGACAGACAAACTGAACATTGATACAAGTTGTCTCCACAGTCTAGGTGGCCGCCGAAGACAGAGCGCATAAAAGTTATGTCAGTTTTAGTTAAGCGAGCTTTAATTGACGGACATCTGAAATGCTCCAGTAATGAAAAATAATACATAGAAGGACACCTGACTTGTGTTCTCCCGGCCATCCACATCAAGAATCGATGCTGCAGGCGTTCGAGACGCGGCCAGGTGGAACTGCGGCACCGGACCATATCTACATTCCCGTACTCGATGATCGACCTGGACGTAGCACAATAGGCAGTCATAACGGGCGGGTGATCAAACTCGATCCGCGCATAACATGGGGCGGTCTGCATGCTCCTAATTAGCAAGCCTAGCATGCGGTTGGCTTTTGCTACCACCTCGTCGACCTTGGGGAGCAAAAGTCAACTTGAGTCAAGTTTCACCCAGAGGTCGCGCATTTGGTGACAGCGCTCAAGCTGGTGCCCATCCAAAAAGTTTTTCATATTTACAATTTGTTTTTCAACCACGGGCATTATGGAGACATTGATGAAGCAGCGTTCCGTTATCGAATTTGCTGTCCTGGCCGGCGAAAATTAATCAGCCAAAATTTACGCGAAACTCCTCGAAGTTGATAATGAGGACACAATGGCTTTAACGAATGTTTGGCAGTGGATTGAGCGGTTCAAAAAGGAAACAATAACATTAGACAAACCTCGATCTGGAAGACCAGTGACCGTTGCCCACCTGAAACAACCCAAGCAGAAGGTGGAAGACGCGATGCTGGGGCGATTCCTCACCCCGCCGTACAGCCCTGGTCTGATGCCTGTCAGTCTTTCACCTGTGTGGTCTCACTGAATAACTTTGAATTCACGGTCAGTGCTGTGCAACGATAGAATTGAAGATGGATGAAGATACGGTGCAGGATCCACCGGCTAAGGAATTATCCTGGAGAAGTATTTCGCGTTGGGTGGAGCGAATGGAAGAAGTGCGTGATGGTAAACGGTGACTGGGTGGAGAAGCAAGTTGTGGAGGCCTAGGAAGCTGGATGAATAAATATGGTCACAAACGAGAAAAGCCGTGTTGTAGAGGATATTTCAGAGATCAATTTGGTGTTTTACCCATGTCGCTCAACCAACATTTGAATGAAATACAGATGATTTTACGTTACTTATTGAACAACCCTCGTAGTTTAATTTATCCAAAGAAAGAGCATGTTTGCTCGAAGGCATTTAAGTTAGATAATGGATATTGGCAGTACCAATATCCATCATTTTGCTGAACTGCCTTTCGTACACAATATTTATATTTGAGTGACGTTCAGGGGCGGCGCCACCGGTCGCGTCCCCCTGTCTTCAGATAGGCGGGGCACAGTTTCCCCTTATCCCAGCAAAATTTCGCTGGAACAAATGTACTTCGTGTTGATATTTTCCTGCATGTGACGCCAATTTTTGCCATGTTGAAGCTTAATCAATTTAGAGGCATTGCATACCAGGGTTGTGCTTGATTCAGTGTCGATGAGTCAAACCTCAAGTTTTACTTAAAACAGAACAGACTCAACTCGACTTGAGTCAGAGTCGAGTTACTTAATACAAATAGAGGAGTTGAGTTAAGTCAGAGTCGAGTCGCATGGATGCTGCTTAAGTCAGATTTGAGTCAGAGTCGAGTTGAATGAATGTCGCTTGAGTCAAAGTTGAGTCGCCTGGATGTTGCTAAGTCAAGGCTGAGTCGACTTATTCTCCTACGAGTCAAAGTCGCATCTAAATAAAAATTGGGAGCAACTCAATTATAAAGAGGCCCACAAAATGTTCTGGGTGTACATAAGTGAGCAGGTGTTTTTCAATAAACGATATCATGATTACCGAGCGGGTGCGAAGCGCTCTTGAGGTATTTCGCAGAGGTGGGCATTGTTACTAAAAAAGTAATCGTTACTCGTTATGTCCGTTACTCATAAAAGTTAGTTCCGTTAACTCGCTACTCCGTTACTTTGCGACAAATTTAACGGAAGTTACTTTAGTCCGTTACTCCGTTACTTTAGTTTAACCCACGCTCCGCTATGGGGGGCAAAATCTACTCCCTCCCAGATTTTCTCGATAACTCAAAAACTGTAAAATATCGACGTGAAGCTTACAGTATCTTATTCAAAATCATGTCTATCTTTTTACACAATTTTGATGAAATTGATATAGTTCTAAGTACTTTGGGAGATAATGACCTTTTAATGATGTAATGTCATGCCATTTTTGGTGGAAGAACCGATAACGATAGATGTTTGACAAATCGTAGAAAATCAAGTTTTTTAAGGAAATTGTACACAATAACATTTTCGTAAAAATGGGTGTTTGGGATTTTTAATTGTTGTTTTTTTTATCCATAAAAAAAATAAAAAATGACCATTACTTGTTCGGCAATTTTTTTTCTTCATTAAACCAATTTTCGAGGAAGGTATTGCAAGATGGAACACATATGAGAAAAAGAAGTTTGGACGATGCCCAAACAAAATTGCAAATCAATGTCTTTATTTTAGACCGACTTATGGCTCACTAAGTCACTAAGTATTAGCCCTATTACTGTCGGGGAGGGGGGGAATCGGCCCCCTTGAGGTTTTTCGCGTACAGTTCATTCATAACTCAACCCACAATCTTCAAACTTGCTGACGTTTCCTATCATTTAATTGCGCATCGAATGTCAATGGTGTACTTATTCCAAATTAAACTATTAGAAGGGGTCCAAGACAGTTTTTAGGGGGGCGTGTTCGGCCGTTTTGACACAATCTGTGCATGGTTAAACGCTCGTGGATAGTTGTATGTTGAAGGAAAGTGTTAGAGAAAATAGACATCAGTAGAGAATTGATTGTTCTTTCAGATGGCAATCTCGAAATGGCAAAATTTTGAATTAAAAATAAATAAATCACAAAATGATACAAGTTTTTTATTTGAATGACGTTTCAAAAAACCGGAATATATTTAGGAGAAAACATGCCAATTAATATGNCCCGTCAGGCGGCCATGGTGCCCCTCAAACGGCCAGGCGGCCCTCATCTCCGGTTCCAGAGTGCCCCTCATGGTCGGCCAGAGTGCCCCTCAAACGGTCAGAGCAGCCCCTCAGACGACCAAAGTGCCCCCTCAGGCGGCAGAGGGCCCCTCAGCGACCAGGTGCTCCTCCTCAGGCGGCCAGAGTGCCCCCTAAGGCACCGGCCGGGCCAGAGTGCCCTTCAGGCGGCCAGGGTGCTCCCTCAGGCGGCCAGGGTGACACCTCAGGCGGCCAGAGTGCCCCCGCAAGTTCCAGGCCTAAGGGGGGCATGTCCCCCTGCCCTTCCCCCTCTTCTGGATCCACCACTGCCCGCGCGCGCTCAGACAGACACTCCACCTCCATCCACCTGTTAACAACGGCGACAGCAGTTTCGAGGACTGTTCCAAGATGGCGGCCGCTGTGTACGTACTACTCTGGACCAGCCTCTGTCCCTTCTAACGTCTATATTAATCTGATGGGATTGTCACATTCGCCGTCAGAATCAGCCAAGGAGCTTACCAATCAGCTCAAAGTAGTGTTAAAGTTTGCAAAATATAGCAATAGATCATAAATCACTTGCTTTGCCAGGAACAGGCAAAAAAGTAATGCATCACAATGCTGTTGTACTAATAAGAACTGTAAGAAGTGGTCTAATCCTCCCTTAGGCCACCAAAAAATAATACCCGAAAAATTTTCTTAAGCAAACCTACATGAGCCGGAGAACCGAGCAGAAAACCGCAACTATGACCAGCATTTGCCGGCCTCAGCCTTGTCATAGCCCTCCCTATGGCCCAACATAGAAGTCGTCAGCCCCTGATCTCAACTCAAAACCCTATGTTAAAGGTGAACTATTCCCTTTAAATCAGAAATTCATGTACACAATTGTGAAATTAGATTAGTTTAAAAACTAAAAAGGGGAAGATACATAATAGACCGACTGTACTTATAATATAGGATAAAAATACACCTTAAACATGCTGAAAGGGTTCAAATACACGCAGAAATTGGGGTACATCTTCTGTAACATTTCAGTCGACTCCCCTCACGGTTAGCAGCTTCCTCGCTGACAGCTAATGGCCTGCTATCCCCCGCTCAACAACTTTTTGGAAATATGCTACTTGATTTGCCTCCCCAAACACACACACAAAGAACACAAAGAATTCACCCCTCGTTAAGAATGAAAATAGATCCAAAGCACCCAAAGTATCCGAAGAATACACTTTTACTAGAATAAAAATCAAATCAGATAGCACAAATGTTTCGTGTTTTATGCTTGAGAGCAAAATATTTATTTCATATAATGCAGACAAACATGGTAAATGCATAAACACCTTCAACAAAGGCCTACAACATGAGTGACAAGCAGTAACATCAGCAACTCCAACACATACCAATTTGCACGTATGTTACAGCATGGTAATCCTATATTTGAGTTGATGTTCATTCCATAGCCAGGCTCTGGTCAATTAATGCGTCGCCAGAAGCGATTAGGTGATCCCTTGAAGACAGAATCAACACCTACCGGCCGTAGCCCACGGGGCCACCCGGCCCCACTGGGAAGCCACCAGGTACGATGCCGCCGCCCACTGGGCCGACGGGCACTCCCACCTTCCTCAGCAGGAAGTGGTGGTTCTGCACCGGAATGGGCCTGGGGATGTCCACGGGACGGTAGACGGGGAACGGACGCGGGATGTCAACCGGCACCGGCACCGGCACTGGCCTGGGGATGCGGACCGGCACCGGCACGCGGTTCACCACCTGGTTGTAGACGGGACGGTAGACGGGCACCGGGTTGTACACCTTGTGCGGCACGGGCACGGCCACGCACCCTGCAACGGTTCACCACGGTGTTCAGGACCTCCCTGTAGACGGGCACCGGAGTGTAGACCTTGTGCGGTACCGGCACGGGCACCGGGTAGGAGCGGTGCTTCACAATCGTCTTGACGGGCTCGTAGCTGGAAAGAGATAACAGCCGAGTCAGTGCTGATGCGAGAGTGACGGACAGTTACGATAGCTGAAATCATCGCTCGTCAATTTGCATGACTTTTAATATCAGGGCCAAATGAAATTTATAAATTGTGTGTAGTATTATATTGTTTGTGATTATTTTTACTTTTTCGGGTCGGCTTTACAGCGTAACTAAAAAAACAATAGGAACCATAAATTAGAGGAGGCACCTGAAGAATCCTTCCCTATACCGAATAAAAATATCAGACCCTTAACCCGCGCAACGACGAACCGACGGGGGGCGGATAACCGACCCCAGAGATATCGAAAACTACGCAACGTAGCGAGAAGCAGATAACAGCATGAGGTAGGCCGTGACGATTACTAGAGAAAATACACAGACCTTTTTTATCAGGTCATTATTGAGGTTACCATAGGTCAAAACAGGTCAAACTTTCCCATATTTCGAGTAAATTGAGCATTGCTTCACATAATCCGGGCTAGCTCTGTAACTAACACAGCTAGGAGCGATCCAAAAAGCACTGCAAATGGCCTTGAAACACCTTTTGCTAACAATTCTGGTCAGATTTGAGATTAGGATCAATAGTAAAGGCTCCAACGAGGTCAGCCGAAGGTCGAAAATTGTTAAATTATTCACAAAAAAAAATGTTTTGCTCAAACTTTTCAGTATTCAAGGCTAGGGCAGCGATTTTGAAACCATCAGTGTTTCTCACATTACGGCGGCATTGGATCAATATAATCGCATGATCTAGCGTTAGGCAAAAACTAAAATTACCTGGACCTGACCTGAAAGGTCTTTGTCCAAAGGTCCAAGCAAATTTTAGGTCAATCGAAGAGAGGTCGACAAGAGAAAAAGAGGTGAATAACCACAGCACTCTACCTCACGATAGAAGATTAGTTATTGCTACAAAAACCATATGACCTGGGGGCACATTGCATTTGACCTTTAAAGCGTCACGGAAGAAAAATCACGGGAACATGCATTCTTCTGGCTTAGCTTTTCAAAAGTGATTAGGATGAAATCTGACCACATTTAGCCAGGTTTTGTTCGATTGGTGCGCATTTCAATTTTATCCCATAGTCACAACAATATAATGGGAGGTCACAAAATTGACATGATCTCAGATCACCGATATACAAAATCCGAGATATACGAACTGTATACACCCGAGGCCTTATCACACATTAGCCGTTTTCACAATGGATGATTTTGCGCGAAATGTTTTAAAACATTTTAAAATGTTTTAAAATATTTCGCGCAAAATAAGCCATCGTGAAAACGGCAATTGCGAGTTTCAAACTCTTCGGTTCACCGCTGTGGCTTCGGCAAGATGTCAAACTTTCAAAAACGTGACTTGAGGCCAGGTCATTTAATGTGACTTGACAACGTGACCTTGAAAGTAAGGAAGTCATGTTTTGTTAAGTGGTTAATTGATGCTTAAATAGCTATGCAAAATCTGGCGGCGCTACGCGCCGCCATTTTTCCTTGAGTCCTGAAAAACCTATGGGGGGCGGATATCCGCCCCCCCGTCGGTGCGCGGCTGAATATTTTTAAGCATGCTGGCTGTAGAAAGAAAAATACGAAAAAGATAGCTAAACCATGAATAAGAGAATAAGAGAATAAGTTATTAGCTTATTCCTGGCCAAACTGACAGAGGTATTACCTGTGGTGGTGGGTCTGGTACTCATGCGGACGATGGTAGGTGGGTGGGTACGGTTTCTTGTATCCATACGACGGGTATGTCGGGTAGCTACTCTGCTTGTGTTGGTACCCATACGAATGGCTCGACGGGGACGAGTACGAGTGTGAGTACGATTGCGGGACGGGAGCAGACGAAGTACCGTACGAGTATCCGTACGATTTGCCGTGCGAAGTTCCGTGCGAATAGGTCTGCGAAGTGCTCGGTGGGTACAAAGAGGTTGGTGGGTACGAAGAGGTTGTTGGGTATGAAGAGGTTGGTGGGTATGAAGAGATCGGTGGGTACGGATATGGTTTCGGGTACGGGTACGGTTGCGGGTACGGTTGCGGATACGTGTGCGGGGTTGGGTAGGATTGGCCGTATGAGATGGGGGTGGGCGGGTACAGAGCTTGGGTGACCGAAGCCACTGCCACCACTGTGAACAGAGCCTGCGGGAGAAGAACAGGCACAATCAGCTCATGGTGTCTTGCAGAGAGTCTGAACAGCACATACAACACAAAGGACCTGGCCATGAACACTCAGAGATGACCTTTGCATGCATATAGGTACATCAACAAATGGTTATATCGTATACAGAGCCTATATGGCACATCAACAAATGGCTATGGCTTGCAGAGAGCACATACAGGTCAACAAGTAGTTTCAAATGGATAACAGCATGACACGTCTACAGCATTAGTTTTTTTTCGAGTCTTTTGATTTCGATGTGATTACAGATTGAAATAAAGCATGGCTCTGAAAGATGTATGTGTTAAAAAAATATCTGAGCATTTTAATTTTAAAGATACAAATATATTTTGCAAATTCGGAAGCTGTTTAACCAAAATGTATTCTTTGATTCTCAACTTCGGTGCTTTATTTTACAGGTAAAACATATTAGGTGGATAAATAGATAAGCTACCAACGAAAAAAATGGTCTCACGATATGTACTAACAGACTGAAAGCGAACCCGTCTACTCCAGATAGCTTCATTGTTTGCACAGCGGGGTGTGGGAGGGCGGGCATTGATAGGTGGGGTAGCTGGTCGTCCCGCTCTTGGTGAGACTGTCTCTGTCACTGTGTACTCTCTCGCTGCCATCCCTCCGGTCTTTTTATTACTGACACAGGGTGCTCGTGCTGACTTGTTTATTTAGCGCCTCGTGAACCAGACCATATATAGTGCCGCCAGGTTCTTTTTTACACAGTCTCGGTATGTTTGTGAATTAACTTTTCGGCCGTTCCGAGTGGACTGTTAGACAATTGCGGGTCAGCAGACGCCGTCATATTCCAGACACATCGCGCAACTAGCAGAAAAATACGTCCGATTGTATCCTGCACTAAAGTTGGCCGTATATAAACAGCGTTCTGATCTTTATTTTTCTCTATCTGTTTTGGTCTTTGTAGGTAAAATGTCACCTAAACGGGAATGTATCTCAGATCAAGTGAATTTGATTTTTATGCTGAAGCGTACCCTTGGTAGCTCGTCGCCTCTCTCTGGGCAGTTCGGCGCCCCGTCCGAATGCCAGACGCTCCCATCCCCCTCCTGGCTGATCCAGTAATGACCCATTTTCGGGATTGATCGGCAGAACGTCATTCGAATGCTCAGATCAAAGCAAATCGAAATAATTTCGGTCTACAGGTATTTTTTTCAAATTTGTATTATTAATATTTGTATATCGGTTCAACTTAGATGACTTATTTTGACACCATCTTGTTTGTCCCGTCAAGGTGTTTGTAAACAATTTACTTTGACCTGGTTAGGTCAACTTCAAATTGACCGCAGGTCAAGGTCATGTGGTGACCCAGGCAGTCCATGTTGCATATCGGGCGACGCGACTCGACGGACAAAAACAGTGGTGCCATTGGCATGTCTTTATCTGTATTCTATCAAGAGTTACTATCAAATAAGTTAGGATAACCTAATATAACCTTAGCTGACCTTGCAGAGGTCACTGTGCAAACATTTGTACCTGAGTCATCCAGAAGGAGCTAAAATAACATTATAATGAAGAATTTAACTAAATAAATGCATATTTTCAGAATAAGAAGCATTTGTATATTTTCCAGTTCAGTTAAAATGGGGAGGTCAGGAAGTGGACCTGACCTTAGGTAACCGATACAAAAGAAATGTACGAATTATAGTTACTTATTACTTTATGACATTCTGTAAGTGCCTATCCTATCTCGGGTGGAGACTGTCGCTTTGGCACGACCACAAACATTTCTGAAGGTAAGGTCACTTCACGTGTGCTGGTGGCCTGAGTTGAAATGACCTGAAGTCAATACTTGAAAGCTTTGTTTGTAATTGATGCCCAAATAGCTGTTCAAAATTTGGCGGCGCTGCACGTTGTCGTTTTCCTACTATTTTGAAAATACCTCAGGGGGCTAAATGACCCTAACAAGGATGAGGGTTATGGACGAATGCAGTTTTGCTATTTTGAAGCATACTGCGATGCCGCCAGAGATAAGCGACTGGAGTGGCGCTAACGAAACTTACAAAAGCGTGAGGTTAAACGATGCGAATTTATCACAAAAAGTGATAAACTGTGTTAAAATGATCAAAATCCGGCAAAAAAGCATGGTTTGAAGAAAACAAAATAATGACGCATTTGAAGCCGAGCACCCACATTCTTTTTGTGTGAAATAACAACCCTGACTCTGAATGACAAGTGTCTACCCGTTACCGCTGCCGTCAGAGTATCTCCAGAGCAGAGACTATCATCGGTGCCTAAACCCCAAGCCCAACCCAGCCGAAACCCATCAACACCAAGCCCAGACCCAGATCAGACCCATTCAAATTCATAATATTGATACCAATGCCCATTGGGGCCCGTTCAGATAAGACAGATAATTATTTTAATAAAATTCGCAACCATTACCCTAGCATGGAGGATTTTCGAATCAAGTTCGCATATCAGGTCAAGGTCGGGTCGAACGTCAAAAACGAGGCATTTGAGTTTATGGACCATACTTTCCATCCAGAGCCTTTGATTGCAACCATGCTCACCCAAAGTGCCCCCAAAGGTATGACACACATCCTGCACGAGCAAAAACTTTTTTTTGCCAAGTCAAGGTTAAGATCAGGTCACAAAAGGTCACTATCCGAAACTTTTTTTTTTAAGTCATGCGACACATGTTTTATGGGTTTTTGTATACGTAAAAAAGATAGTGATAATCAAGGCACCATCGGAGCACATTTAAATGGAGTAAGTGTCAAGCTGAGGTCAACTTCAGGTAAAATGATGTAAAATGTTTTAATCAATGAATGTTAACATAAAGGGTATATTTTTGGATCAGTTTATTCTCAGAAATACATTATTGACATTTATTTGTCTTTATCTTGTCAAAATAAGCCTCATTTTTAAATAAATTCGTCTGTCTGATTTTATTCCATTCCAGTTTATCTTTTAATTTCTCCCTTTACACAGCTTTTCAATGTTTGTTGGATATTATTGTTAAATTCGAGCATAGTTATTTGTGCTTGACAAACTATCACTAGGTTAAAAATGGTGATATTCTTTTGAAACGTGGTTTGCATGTTGCATGAACACCACTCTTTCACATATATTCCGGTTTTTTATGTGACACAAAACAAAAATGTAAAAATCAAAATCTGGAAAATTTTGAGATAGCAGTTGTATATTAAATACAACTTGCCTTCTTTTAGCTGTTCCGGAGATATGCAAGAAAAACATGAGAGGTTGGCTAAAACCCCCTGCCACTAATAGGGTTAACCCTATTTGTGGCAGGGGGCTGATTCCACCCACCCTCATGTTTTTCATGGATATATCAAAAACGGCTTACAGTAAGCTCATCAAGTTTTGGGACTTTTCCTAAAATTGATATGCACATCAAAAAGCAAAAAAACTCCCCTTTTCAAGTACCTGAAACCGCCTCTGCCGTACAAATGATGTTGTATAGCATTAACATTAACTAATTTGAACTTATTTCAATCACCGTAAGCCTATGCAACTCCTTCATACTTAAGGAAGTTAGGAAGAATCAGTGAAGATCTCATTTTTGTTTTATCGCCAAATGTACCGCCGAACAATCCTTCCGAAACTGATCCTTGTAACCGCCTCTGTCCAAGTCAGGAGCTCAAAATATTGACTCCAAATGTGACAATCAATTTTAGGAAAAGTCCCAAAATTTGATGAGCTTACTCTAAGCCGCTTTTGATATATCAAAGAAAACAAGAGGGTGGGTGGAATCAGCCCCTGCCACTAATAGGGCAGGGGCTATGGTCCTTATTAGTGGCAGGGGGTTTTAGCCAACCTCTCATGTTTTCCTTGCATATCTCCGGAACAGCTAAAAGAAGGCTCGTGAAATTTTGGGACTTTTCCTCAAATTGATATGCACATCAAAAAACAAAATGTTGAGTCCCTGACTTGTACAGAGGCGGCAGGGCTGGTAAAAACGCTTTCAGTGGCGCCAACCTAACCTGGTATTGGAAAATTCGGCCCCCAGGTATAAGTACCGTGGATGAAGTTCCATCCGCTGCCTCCGGGATGCCACTTGTATCGGTCGACAACAGGATAAAGAAAATCGGCAGCCAATTTAGAAAAAGTATGTGTGTTATGCATTATCTCTTAACAAACATTGTGACCAAAGTGGCAAGCAAATTGACCAATTTGGACATTTTATGTCCCCGGAGCAAGGCGCTTTGGAGGTATATTTTGGGGCAACTTTATCCAGTAGTTGGGCATTTTTTCCACCCTGAGAGCGGTTCCAGAGGCCCAGTTTGAGAGGAATTTGTCGGCGACATTTTGCGATAATTCGAATTGCGATTTTTTTCGGCTTTCTAACGCCTAAGTATGAAGGAGTTTTATTGGCTTACGATCTATTGTATTGTATTGTATTGTACAAACAACAAACCATCAAAAAACAGTGGCTATATGGTTTGAGTCAAATGGTGGTAAAAAGGAACAAGTATGCGGGTTAAAATCAGGCACACAACAAAAATAAAACTAACCTAAACATAGGCCTGTTTACACGGCACTAAATATATTTCGCGGAATTGTTTCCACGGAATTTCTTTCTACATTTTCGGCCATAATTTCCCTAGATTTGAGGTAGCGTTCTTCCACTTATTTGGATCTACTTCTTTACGCATGCAGTGTGCTGCATCGATGTGATAAAATAATCCTAGGGGCGGTGCAACGGATAGAGGGGGTCAGGGTGCTTTTGGCCACAGTCCTGAAGTTCGGGGAAAACATGATTTTGCCCCGCTCCCATAAATTTGTCCACTCAAGAAGGTTGGTTCTACTTTTTGTCTTTGTTGGGACGAAAAAAGACTGACGGCCCCCGTGGTGCCCCCAGCAGCTAAAGCGATCCTGTAAGACCGACAGAAGGCCCTCAGTTTAGATTGGCCTGAGGGGGTCCTGCAGAGGGCCCCAGGCGCATCAAATGGGGCTGCTCAACTTCTTTGCGACTATTTAGAGGGCTCTGCAAAATAAAGTGGCCTAAATCCGAGGAGATACCTACCATTTCGCGCCATTGTTTCGAAAAGGGCTCTTTGGCCGAACAGACCCCTGGGTTTCATCCCCTCCCCCAACCCCATTCGTCGCCACTGAATAATCCGTATGTGTATTTTCGCTATGTGATACTGTGATACAGCTTTGCAAATCAGTTTTAGGCATGCGCTTTGCTGCACTTTTCCATGGTTTGGTTCTGTTTCTTTTCTGTTTCGACAACTGGAAAACAGCTTTGTTGATGTGTTTGTATTGAGTTTTATTGACAAATATCACAGGTGCGGCACAAAAAAGCGTTGGCGTGCGGTGGGTGATTTGGCGTCTGGCCACCACCCACGAAGAAGATGGCGCTTGCATCCTCAGGGGTGATGATTTCCGGAGTATCTTCTTTTTCTGATGATGTTTTGGGTTTAGGGGCGCCGCAGCTACTGGCTATGTGGCACCCATCGGATCTTTTTTCTGCAAAAAAGACAGAAAGGTCAGTGGAAAGAAAGAACAGAGTCAGGAGTCGGAGTCGGGACGGGAGTCGGAAGTCGGGAGTCGGTCGGGAGTCGGGTCGGGAGTCGGATCGGGAGTCGGAGTCGGGAAGTCGGGGAGTCGGGAGTTCGGGAGTCGGGAGTCGGGAGTGGGAGTCGGGTAGTCGGGAGTCGGGAGTCGGGAAGTCGGATCGTGGTCGTTGAGTCGCTGAGTCGTGGAGTCGTGAGTCGGAAGTCGTGTCGTGAGTTCGGAGTCGTGAGTCGTTGAGTCGTGAGTCGTGAGTCGTGCAAGTCGTGGTCGTTGAAGTCGTTGAGCGTGGTCGTGAGTCGTGAGTCGGGGTCGGGATGGGGGGAGTCGGGAGTCGGGAGTCGGGAGTCGGGTCGGGAGTCGGGAGTCGGGAGTCGGGTAGTTCGGAGTCGGGAGTCGGGAGGGTTCGGGAGCGGGAGTCGGAGTCGGGAGTCGGGGAGTCGGGGAAGTCGGTCGGGAGTCGGGGATCGGAGTCGGGGTCGGGAGTCGGGAGTCGGGATCGGGAGTCGGGAGTCGGGAGTCGGAGTCGGGATCGGGAGTCGGGAGTCGGGAGTCGGGATCGGGAGTCGGGAGTCGGAGTCGGGAGTTCGGGAGTCGGGAGTCGGGGGTAGTCGGGAGTCGGGGAGTCGGGAGTCGGGAGTCGGGAGTCGGGAGTCGGGAGTCGGGAGTCGGGGTCGGAGTCGGGCATCGGGGAGTCGGGAGTCGAAGATCGGGAGTCGGGGTCGGGAGTCGGGGTCGGAGTCGGGAGTCGGGAGTCGGGAGTCGGGAGTCGGGAGTCGGGAGTCGGCGGGAGTCGGTGAGGAAGTCGGGAGTCGGGTCGGGAAGTCGGGAGTCGGGAGTCGGGAGTCGGGGATAGTCGGGAGTGGAGCGGGAGAGGGAGGACGGGAGCGGAGACGGGAGACGGGGAGACGGGAGACGGGGACGGGAGACGGGAGACGGGAGACGGGAGAGGGAGACGGGAGGGACGGGAGACGGGAGACGGGAGACGGGAGACAGGAGACAGGAGACAGGAGACAGGAGACAGGAGACAGGAGACTTTTGGGCTACATTAGACACACATTATACTACGCAGCACACATTAAAAGCGTGGGTAAGTGTTATCAAATTAGAAAAAAATGCATTGCAGCAGCATGCAGGCATTGCTGTTTGAAAATAATTAACTCTGTATCGAACCGTACTTCAGTGCAGCGTATTTTCCCTGAACAATGCACAATGCGTCTCTCACATTTGAAGAAACACTGAATATCAGTCCTGACATATAACAGGGGGGTAACAGGGGGGGTCATGGCTATCTCCGTAACGTGTCCACCATGTCCAATGACGTCAATGGACAGAGCTCAATTTCCACCAATGCACTATGGGACGGATTGCCTTCAGAATGCCTCTTAATTCAGTTTAAGGTACAACTGCGATGATTTCATGGTTACAGGGGGTAATTTGACGCTGCTGAGTTTCGAATCGCTTTGTATTTTCACGTAAAATATATTTGAACCACAATTAAACCCTGCGGGCGGCCCAGAATTACGTTAACCCGCGTGGGCAGATTCTGGCCCCTCCCCAAGATCTCGAAAAACCAGCTGGCCGATTTCGATGGGAAAAATACCAAGCGATTCTTCATGACAAGATCGTTTTTCTTCAAAAATGGGGGCCAGGGGGCAAGGATTTTTTTTTAGGTCATTATGGCCATGTGATTTGACTGATTTGCATGCCCAAAGCGTTTTTGAGCTTTCAATGTAATGGCAAATTCATTTATTTATTTCACGTCGTGAGACATATCCGTTAAACATACGGCTATTACATGCTCAAGTCAATTGTATGCTGGGCTTGGGTAGTGGGATAACACACATACCTGCCATACAGAGCACACACACGCACCATATATTGCGCATAGGCGGATCCAGGTAAACAACGTGGGGGGCACCATGTGCAAAACCCCTCTCATTATCTTACTAATTTGAAGTTGAAACTAGTTTAACAGAGGATATTGCCTCCCATTGTATGTACCTGAGTGCGCCTCTGCTCCAGAACATGTATATTTCAAGGATGTGTGATGTATATAGCAGTGACATAGTTTCTGACACGCTTATTTTACCGCAAAACAACGCAGTAGTTATTGTCATCTCACGATCTTTATCTATCTTTTTACCGCCCTCCCAAAAACATGAGTCTGGAACCACCTCTGCTAAGCCAATTTTTCCCAAATCGTAACACAACACGCGTAATACGATTCTAGGAATGTTCCAAAAGTTGAAAAACGATCTAACGGTTTAGAAGCGGCAGGCGAAAAACTATCGGGGTTAAGTCAATTTGTCTCGGATCATGACGTCATACAGGTGTCATTTGTTACCATGGCAGCCACTGCGTTGCCATGTTCACTACGTACCATGTTTACCGTGAACCCCATGGGCAACCACTGTGACTCAACTAATCCAAAAATCTCTCGAGATAGCCTTGGATGGACGCTCTAAATCTAAGACGGAACGGCCTCATCGCATGTGTTAGCCACGCCAGCCGGCCGGTAAACGCTAACTTCAAACTGCCATATCTCACTGAGAAGCAGACAGAAGCAGAAAAATCATTTTGCACCACTTTGGTATGATATTTGCGTGATACATCATGGCAAAAACTTGACGTCAATCGGCATCACTTTTTTGTAGACTAAGATGTAAATGAGGATATGAAGTAACATAAATCAGTATTGTAAGCGATATTTGAAGTATTTATAACATGATTAAACGAATACTTTAGCAATTCGGTTAAGGGTGTATTTGTAAGCTGAAAGACCCACGTTTGCGTTGATATACTTAGTTTCACCATAGGAGCATCAGTTTTGCGCTAAATGAATGATGAAGTTAAGATAATTTTTTTGGCTACTCCAAGTGCTCACGCTGCATGGGCGACGTTGCCTGACTTTGCGGCCTTTTTGTGCCACATAGCAACAGTTGAACGCCAAAACAAATGCTACCATTCGATGCGCCGGTCAATTCTGCACAGAAGTCTGCCTCTATCGTCTTCAAAATATAAGTTTCATTTTTCGAATTAAGAGGCATTTTGAAGGCGATCCGTCCCATAGTGCATGCGGCCATTACAACTGAAGCGGACGCCTTTAGATACGAGCGGAAAACATGATGTCCGGATAATTTTGTTACACCCTCTATGTACGGCTAATGTATGGCCAAATGTAAAATAAGTCGACTATCATCAACATTTAGTAAAGAGCGACGTCATCGGATCAGGGTCCCCGTTCAAATACACTGGGGACTGGAGATGTTACAGATGTCAAAACTAAACTCAAATTTATTTGTGATTCGACTTCGGTGGTTGTTTTAACTTATAGATACATAAATGCAATGCCTAGCACGGAAAATAGCTATCTCAACTAAAATATAATGTTAAGGTGGCAGTGTCCCCTTAATGACCTCTGGTGACCTTAATAAAGACCTGACATAAAAAGACTGAAGTACTTTTGAATGGCTTGTCTCGAGCTAACTAGCTCACTTTTCCGCTTGACGTTACGTTGCCTGGTTTTTTAGATCATAGGGAGGGCGAAATCCGCCCTCCCCCACCTCCACGGCGTGTAATTCTCAGAGGCCCTCCAGGGCGCGTGTTTAAGATACACTTACATATGATGACGAACACGGTGCACGTGGGTGCAGTTAAAATCACATGCAATAGCCAACATAATTTTGCCTTCCTAACACCCGTAACACTCCAAAACAAGCCCATCGGTTCCTGTTTTGGTAGCTGAGAATGTTACTCGTCTTAACCTGGCATTGGCTGGGTCTCAGCCGAACACCATTGGCTTTGGCTAGGGGTTATTCGCCCCTCGTTAACCCTATTCCGTGCTGGCGGCCAGAATAACGTTAACGTGCTTTGAGGGGCAGAATCTGCCCCCCCCCCCCCAGAGATATTGAGAACTGCCAGGTAGGTATGGTATGGTATGAACACCATTCAATTTTTCGTGACAAATTCTTTCTTTTTGGACCCCCATTTTTTAAATTGTGGGCCAGGAAGCAAAAAATACGATTTTTTAAAGGCCAATGCGGCCATGTGATGCGACAGATTTTCATGCACGAAACGTTTGTAAGCTTCATATGCAATGTTTTTCAATATATGAAAGGGACAAATGCAAACATGAAAAATCTTAGGCATACTCAGGAATTAAAATTGGGGGGGATTTTGGATAAAAATATGTGCTGCTCGTGATTGCTAGAAACGATAGGAAGGTCACATGTGGGCTTTGTTGCTGTAATTTACTAAATGTAATATATTGTGCATAGGCGGATCCAGGAAAACAGCGTGAGGGCACCATGCGTGGAACGCCTTTTACCATCTTACTAATTTGACGTTGGGCCTAGTTTGATGGAGGACATCACCTCCCATTTTATGTACCTGAATGCGCCTCTGCCCCAAAATATGTATATCCAAGTATTTATGATGAATATAGTAGTGACATAGTTTCCGATGCCTTTATTCCATCACAAACGACGAAAGGAGTATGCACCGCACAACCACTTTCATAACGACCTTCCCAAAACATAAGCCTGGAGCCGCCTCTGCTGGGCCAATTTTCCCAAAGTTTTGGCACAACACGTATTATTCAATTTGATAAAAATTACAAAAGTTTCAAAACGCTAGGCCAAACGGTAGAGGCAAAGCATGCAGGAAAAACTATGGGAAGGGACAGACTCTGCCTCCCCAGCAAGGAATAGGGTTAACTTGCCGGAACCAATACCGAGCAGACGCACAACTTAACATTCGAAGAACTTCAACTGCGAACGACTCTAAGAGCAAATGCATTTTTTCTCAAATAAGGTTTCATGTCAGGTCACAGTCAGGACAAAGGTCAAATAATAGATATTGTGTTGTTGGGCTATACTTTTCATCTAAAGCCTTAGATTGAAACCATTACCACACAAGGTGCTCTCAAAGGTATGATGCATTTCTTGTATAAGCAACAATGAAATTGTAAACAAAGGTCAAGGTCAAGATCAGGTCAAATCAGGTCACTACTGGCAAGAGTTCATGCAACTCATGTTTTATGGATTATCTTACACATATAATTCGATTGTAGCAGCCATTTGCACATCTGACCCGTTATAAGGTGCAGGTTACGTCAAAAAAGGTCAAAATTTGAAATGGATAAATATTAATACAAAATGCATGTTTTAAAACCAGTTTAGTCTAAAAAAACAGTGATGCAATTTTGTTCAGTACCTTGTCAAAAAAGCAACATACTTAAAAAATTACGTAATGAGGTATTCGTACTCGGGGAGCAAACAGTGACTAAAAAATACAGATATTGCCTTAAAATTCGGTTTGGGTATTGCACTCATGTGGTTTTCTTACATAATTTCCCATTTTTGTAATGAAAAATTTGATTTTGAGGGCATTAAACAAAATAGTTTTTCTACTTTTTTGAGTCAAAATGCATATTTTTTACAAATCCGTAATGGCTATTTTCTACCCCTTGTCTTTTGCTGTCTTTTGAAGTTTCTTAATTGCATTTTGCTTTAGAAACGGTCTTTGAAAACAGCCTGTTCGAGTTTAGCTGATATTTGCGTCGAAGTCGTGTGTAGTGACGTCACTAAATTTGATATAATTCGATAAAAAACGACGATTGTTTTATGTTTTGCACTGAAAACGTTCAATTGATGTAGAAGCAGGCACCGAAGTTTTGTGTTGATAGCGCTGTACGTTTTGAGCTAATGTGAAAACCTCTGAAGGGTGGGTGGGGGGGGTGTTTCGCCTCCAGTCAGTTGGCGGGTTAAGTATGGAGTGTATCTTTTAAGTGTTATATTTCCGTTACAGAGCCAATGAAACATAACATAATCATGTAGTTTATAGATCTATGCTGTGTATCTATACAATACGCATATATATATATATATATATATATATATATATATATATATATATATATATATATACGATCTAAACGATACGCAGCAAAAAGGGGAAAAATGGCAGAGGTAAGCCGCCATTTTGAATTGTTCCAGAAAAAGTTTTGCATAAATACAATTTGCGGTTTCAAGATCATGAGTTTTCCTGCTCATGCAAAACGAATTTATGTTGAGTACTTCCACTTCCAAAACTAGGAAACATAAGTTTGTGACGGATTTTCCAAAGCTGTAGTGAAATTAAAATGCATGTCTTAAAGGATGATATCACAGAATCACAACGCATATATTTTGCAAATTTGTATTCTTCTGTGCTTAACACGCGCAGGCATGTTTGCTTAACTGTGCTTAACATGTTTGCGCCAACAATGAACAGAGGTGATTTCCCCCTCTTACCAAACCTAGAAAATAACGCGACGTAACGACAAGCGGTGAAACGGCGTTTAAAAGCTCGAGCCAAGCTCTATCGAAATACAAATTATAACAGTCTTCTTTTATATCAGGTCCATATTGAGGTAACCAGAGGCAATCAAAGGTAAGATTTGCTAGTTTATCGTCATGTCAGTACTTCCGGTCCACCCAGCGTCATCCAACCCGTCATCCAGAGCGCGGCCCGGGCGGCGATGACTGGCGCCTGAGGCAGTGGAATATAAGCGCCCGCGGCGTCGCTCCTGTTGTCACTTGGCTGCACCACCAGAGCTGCATCATGTGCTCCCTCGCTCATCTGCTCGTGCTGGCGCTCGCCGTCGCCGCTGTCGTCGCTAAAGGTTAGCCGTGGTTGTAAAACAGCCGAGCGGTTTATATATTTTGAAGCTGATAAAATCCGTTTTGGGTAGCGTAGTGCGTGCTTCAGCACTCAAATATGCTTGCGTACAAAATTAATTCAACTGTATATTATTTGTATGACGGATCCAGGTGGACAATGGGCCATGCCGCCTATTGTCCGCCCCTGTAGCTCAGTGGGAGAGCGCTGGTCTTCTGAGTTATCCCGGTAGTGGCAGTCCGGGTTCGAGTCGCTTCGGCGCTCGCTATTTGCCCCTGACTGGAATGACCTGCTGCCAGTGGCAGCGGTCGCTCTCAGGGCAAGGGCGGATCCAGCCGGCCGTTTTTTTTTTGGGGGGAAACCGTTTTTAGCGGACTTTACCTACCTCCAATTTCGAATTTCTTCCCGGATTTGGTCCGCTTTTTGCAACCACACGACTTTTTTGTTTTTTTTCGACTTCTTTGGATATCGAAAAAGGAAATAGGTATTTGTTAGTTAGCGCCGCGAAGCGGCGCGAAATTTTTACGGGTTTGGCCTGACAAAACCCAGCAACAATAAGGCGGTTCGCATTGTAAGAAATAAAAGCTAAACGTGCTATTCATTCAATTTACCGTTACATTGAACCAAAAAAACGCATGCGATGGGCTTCGTTTTTAACGCATGGCGAACGATGTGACGCCGCGCAAGTGGCATAAAAGTTGTATTTTAGGTCGTGGAAAACGAAAATTTTAACATGGAACGCAGACTCAGATAACCCCCTATGCCTGGTTTCACATTCGGTAATGATACAAACATATTGAAATTAATGGTAGTTTTAAATAAATAAATTCTTCGGATAGTAAATCACGAATGACCGGTGGCAGTAAGTGCTAATAATTTAGTTATATTTGGTAAATAATAAATGTATACTAATGCACCGACTGCACATACAATAATATCAAACCAACAAATGCAAATGGTTTGAACAGCGAAGTGGCAGAACGGCTTTCCGCACATAATGGTCCTTGCCGGATCTGGAGAGAACTGGGACGAAATGGGTTTGGGGAGAATGGTCCTGGCCTGGTTTCACTATTTAGCATTTTAGTCCCCAGCAACTTGGACACCGCAGAAGCAGCTTCCTGGTGCCGTGTCCTCGTCTCTGCGTTTGCTTCAACACCTTTTTCGAAAATCAGGCAGACTAGCTTAACATTTAGCTCACTTGAAAGTTAATAATAGCCGTTTTCAATGATGGCTTATTTTGCGCGAATTTTTAAAACAATTTTTAAAATGTTTTGAAATGTTTTAGTTGTAGCCGCTTTTAGATGGACTAATTTTTGCGAAAAAATCAACCCTCGCCCTACGGCACCGAGAGCGATGGTTTAAAAACATTTTATCCAAATTTGTCCATCGTGAAGACGGCTACTACTGAAACATTTTAAAACATTTTAAAATGTTTTAAAACATTTCGCGCAAAATAAGCCATCGTGAAAACAGCTGTTGTATGAGGGGAGTGGGACCTGGGGCTAGCAAATAGGTACCGCCAAGACTGCCAGACGCTTTTTGTTTGTTTATTGTGGTTTTTCGGCACTGCCAGACGCTTAATTCATTCATTTTCCCATTTTTTACATTTATTTCATCAAACAATTGCGTATTTTGTGTCATGCCGCGAAGCGGCGCGAAATTATCAAGTTTTCACTGTAGATGGCTGTATTTTGACTGTTGCAAAATACATCTTTACAGCTGTACGTCCGACCGTTTGGGGGGGGGGGGCAAAACATAGTCTCAGGACCTTTGGGGGGACATGGCCCCTTTGGCCCCCCCTTGGATCCGCCCTTGTCTCAGGGCCAAGTGATGTCAGTGAGCGGGGCGGACCAAGTCCAGGTATGTCGGGCACGAGCAACTTTCGTCTTAAAATTCTGTCGGCCAACAGGAATTACGCGATCGGGTGGTGAGGTCAGGACCAGCGCAACAAACTCTGCTTAGCGCGGGACCTGACCTCTGAAAGCCATCTATGCAAAACATTCGGACCAAATGTATAAAAAGAGATAACAAATGCTCTCAACTGCCTGAAATTTGCTCAAAATTGACACTTTTCCTAATACAGAAGAAAAACTGAACAATTTTTACAAAGAAAAGTATAATTTAAAAATTGTTTTCAATGCATACGCAAGCAAAATTTGATGTGTTTGTATAATTGTGTAATAATTTTTTGGAATTTGGACCCCTAGCTACTCGTTCTGGATCCGCCCTAGAGTAATATAGCGCATTATTTGCCAACAAATAGGGAAAACTAATATAATGTATATCTTTGTTCGTGTCCAGTAAAATGCCTAGTAAGTGCGTTACTTTATACATATATTATCACCGAGAGAGGCACTCCTGTCAATATACACCGGAATTGCTAATCATGAGCCGTCTGAATTGTGATCACTGGAATCTGACTTGTGACCGTGGGAATCTTACTTAGTACCATTAAAATCTGATTTGTCGTGGGAATCGCATATGTGACCATAACAATCTGACTTGTAACCGAGTGATATGTCATTTGTGGCCATTGGAATCTGACTTATGATCGTGAAAATTGTACTCGCGATCGTTGGAATTTTACTTGCAATCGTGAGAATCTGACTTGTAACCGTGGAAATCTGATTTGTGACCGTCAAGTCTGACTTTTGACCGTGGGAACTTTCCTGATAACCGTGACTCCTCTCCGCAGACCGTGGTGGTCGCCGGCCTCCTCCGCTGAGCATGGAGCAGCGGTTCGCCCTGATGCAGGAGAGTGGGTGTCTGCCTGATGACGTCACTGCACCAGACACCACCAGTTGCCAGAGTGAGACCGGGCCGACCCAGAAACTACAGTGCATGGCCACCGGGTGAGAACAAAGTCCAGGTTGGGTGCCGGGGCCACCGATGGGTCCAGGGCAGCAGAATAGCTGGGTTGATGGGGTCATATCCCAGAAAGTGCGTAAGAAACTCGTCCGATTTCGCCTCCTTGCAATGCAATGAGTATTGGTTTAAAATACACCTTCCATGCAAAAGTTACTCATAATTTCTATAAAATCAGGACATGAGTGAGTATTTGGCTGATTTCAGTCGGTTTCGCTGCAATGATCCCATCGCCCCTAACATAGAAGCACTTAATAGAACTTTCGTTAAATTCTCTCCCTTGAGAAACCAGCACGGTTTCCATTTCGAGACATACCAGTGAATGGTCTTGCCTGAAAACTCTACATGGTCTCAACGTTGGTTGTTGAGAGTAAATAGGTCTCAGCTGACCATGTTATTATCTCCGTGACCATCAGGCAGTCCAAAAATAAGAAAAGTCTGTCCCGACCGAGGATTGAACCCGAAAGGTGTTGTTGCAGCCAGTTGATGACAATCTTGACAATTTCCGCATGGTTCTCGTATGGTTGAACGCGACACCCATGCAGGTGGCGCCACTGTTTTGAGAGGTGGCGCTGTAACGCTTATATTCATATTCGTTGATTATGAAAGGCCTCGTCGGCGCAAATTATACCGACACAATCTATGGATTTTAACTTTTTACACTAAGTTAAATTATAACTTTATGTGCAGAAAACACTTTCTATGTAAAAATGATTTGATGTAAGTATCTTTTGGTCAAAACCAGATCTCAATCGGGGCAGTGGTTGCGAGTTATTAGCTTCCGAAAAACTCCTGTAAGGATGAAACGTGTAGGGCCGGGTCCAATTAAGATGTGTTGCGTAAGTTAACAAGAAACCTTAAGGGCGCTTCGCGCCCCTTCGGTAATCAACCTCACAAAACATTTGCCTTGGTCGATAAATTTGTACTGTCTTCTTGCCTAATCTGGTATAAGGCGCTGTAGCTCAGTGGTAGAGTGTCCACTTGACATGTGGAGGGTCCCCGTTGCAATGCCGGTAGATGCCGCTGATTTTTCAGGTATTCTCAATCAATATAATTTAAGTTCACGCTGAGAACCTTGACAAAAAGATAATCCCGAGACCAAAAGACTCCTTAAAATTTCTCATGAAATGTGTCTATCTGCAGAGACTAAACCGATGCATGCATGGTCTCCGAGAACTCTCAAGAGTATTCGATATCTGTCCGTGCTGGGTCCACCCACTGGGTCCACCCCTGGTCCTGGACGTGGCTGGGGAGAAGGTGGGAAGCAGCGACAGACAGAGTAGTGGATGAAATCAGCGGTTGAAGGCAGTGCTAGACGGTAACGGTCGAGGAGAAGGTCGTGATTTGACAGCAGTTTTGTGTTTTCAAAGAACTCAGTATATCTCCAAAAGATCATCGTTTAATTCCTGTCATTGAACATGCAATAAACTTAAGTTTAAGCATTCATTGTTCTTGATGACACATTTTCTCCACTTGACGCGCAAACTTCTCCGCGCCATCCCTCCACTTAAAACGAAATCTCTGCGTTTCAGTGCTGGCATCTCCAGCGATACTGGCTACGATCAGACTGGTGCTGAGGCCTTCATCGACAGCCTGAGCAGCGACGAACAGTGGAAAGAGCAGCAGAAGCAACTGCTGGCCAACTGCTCGACGATGATGGTGGACGACCTGGCGGCAGAAAAGCAGGGCGTCTTCGTGCTGGCCTGCTGGCACCAGCTGATGGTGGCAGACTGCAACAAGCAGAGGCTGGTGGCGGCAGCAGTGGTGGTCGATTCTGAGAATGGAGAGGAGGTTGCGAAGGAGGTCGCCACCATGGCCGAGGGATTCTGCTTCAAGCACGGGCTCAAGTACTCGGATGACGTGAAGAACCAGTGGCAGACTTGCGTCACCGAGAACGACGTGGACATGAAAGTACTGATGGCTGCAGGATTCTACTACAAGATGCTCGCCAAGGGAAAGGACGACCTGCCTCAGCTATCTGCCGAGAACGTCACGGCAGTTGCCGAGGAGCTGGAGAAGCTGGATGCTGCTGCCGAATGTTACGCGCTGGCTTCTGGAGACGTCAGCAGCGACGGCCAGATCAACTACGAGCAGGTTAAAACTAACATCGACAGCGCCAAGGGCAAGGATGAAATCAAGGAAGTTGCCAAGAAAATCGTGGAGTATTGTCAGGGTGAAAATCCGTCGAGCATCGATGAGTTTTACGACTGCTTTCACGGGGCTCAGCCTTACGCTTGTGCCGCCCTGAAGTCTTACGCCATCGCTTCGGGTCGCAAGCCGGGTGGTAGACGAGGCGGTAAAGGCCGCGGAGGACGCAAAGGCCGCGGAGCCCGTAGAGGAGATGGCGGCCGTGGCGGCAACCGTGGCTAGTTTCCTGAGCAGCGTAGTCTGATCCTCTGGCTGGCTAGTCTCCTGACCGGCAGCAGGACAGCGGCTACCAGAGGAGGCTAAACGGAAGGACAGCGGCTACCAGAGGAGGGTCAGCAAGGCGCGCACGGGGAGATAGCTGGACGACAAGCCGAGTAACGACTGGACATCAAAGGACGAACCGCCTCCGAACCATGGACACAGATACTGATCATGCGTCACTTCTTGCACGAGAACTACTTTGCGTCATATTGCATCTGGAGTTTGTTGTGCTTTCTACGTCACAACTTTGCGTGGATTACGGCTATTCGTCACACACACGTGTTCTGTATTTATTTCCAGCAATGCACTTTGTTTTAGACGACCTATCCGACTGAATGCATTGTCACCGCTATGATGAAACAAGTACACTTTTTAAAATAAAATGCTTTCGAACATTTGCTTTGCGTCATGTCAAGACCCACAGCAACGCTGCAACGCACCGCTTTCACACACAAAGACTGGCTGGATAGCGTTTCAACGTGGATAGTCGACTGTGGTTTAATCGCAGTCCAAATCAGTTTGTGCGACAAACTGTTTTCTGCGACACGTAAAGACATGTCGAGAAGTGTGTGGAGATATCGAGATGAACAGAATGAAGGATATAATTGTGTGTAACTTCCCCAAGAAATGATACGTAGTATTAGGAAGCAACACTAACGGCTGAGTCAAGACACCCACGGTGACAAACTCACCACATTGCCATCATATCTTATCTGAAATTCAGATAAGACATGCAATGTGGTGAGTTTGTTACCGTCTGAAATTCGCCAAGGCTGTATATGTTTTGGTGTAAGTGGTCGTGTCAATCGCTGTGACTGGATCTCCAGGCTGTTGTGGAAACGCGACTGACCGTTAACGTAGGAATAGTGATTGCAAGGCAAAGCGACATACTATATAAATATATTCGTAACCCTTGCCCTACTGAGGGCGGCTGTGGGCCCCCTGATATTTATCTTGAATATGTTTTTTCACACATGCGGCGCATGTTGCTAAAGTTTTTAGGGGCTGAGCTTGCAGGCAGCAATTATATGCATCCTATTAAACTTTGAGTGTATCCGTCTAATAAATCGTGACCTATGACCTTTTCATCAAGGTCATGTGATACCACAATTGGACATTGAACCAAACCCAAAGGTCAACAGTTGACCTAGATACTCGAATTAAAATGTCCTTGGATTCTATTTATGACCAGCAACAAGTTACCGCTTACGGCGTTTCTCTATCTATTTCTGATCGGAAGTTATAATAAGCGCCATGCACAATGCACATATGCTGTGATGCAAAACGCATAGCAATTATTATCTATAGTGACGATTGTTGTGACCTAAGAGTTCATCTACTGGCCAAAACCAAATCATGATATATTGCCATATAGCTAATACAACGAAAAAACATTTTGAAGCTAACTACATCGTTAGCTTCCAAATGTTGATCGTTCTATACTCATGACTTTGGTAATGATGACGGCATAGGCATAGGAACGCGGGGGCCGCGGGGGCAATGGCCCCTCACTTTTTTCCATTTTGTGTGTTTAAATCAACAATTTTACATCGTTCTAAAAATTGAAAAGCGCAACAGATCCACGAAGACGAAAGGAGCTCAAAACTACATAGAAATCCCTGTAGGGGGGATTGAGTTCCCTCAAGACGAGATTGAAGTTTCGCTGGCCCCCTCACTTTTTGTCACGGTCCTACGCCTCTGGATGACGAGCGGAGCAAAATCGTTATTTTTGGATGTGGTCGATCTTAGGTTATTCCCTTGACCTGGAAGGTCACTGGTTAAACTAAAAAAAATGCATACTGTTGAATTCCTCTCATGCCAGCCAACATGCTGGTTCTTACCGCATTTCTCTATGTTGCTTGGTTTGGAAGTTAACAGGGGGGACTGTCAGTCCCCCCCCCGTAGGGTGAAGGTGAAAAAGTCCCCGGACGAGGGTTGAAATAGCGGGTAGGAACGGTTTCAAGTTTTGTCCATCATAAAGTTACCTGGTAAGCCCATCATCAGAGCTGTGCCTATCATCAGTTCTAGCTGATGATGGTCATTGGTCAATGCACGGAACTGTTACATACAGTGGTGGGCATTTTCCCGTTATTCCACTTATGTGGGGAATAAAGTTTTTCTCCTGTCCCTGATCCGAATAAATTACTGACGTAACTTAATCAGTAACGCTAAGTTACGATGCCGTTACTTTTTAAAACAGGTAACAAGCCGAGTAACTTCCGTTACTTTTTAATCAAGTCCGTCTTCGCCTCCGTTACTATCTCTCAATATTTGTGTTCGAGTAATGGGATTAGTTGTGCAAAGAATGGGGCCCCATTAGTGAAAGGGGGAGTAGTTGCTTAGTACACCCACCTGCTCGTTTTGTCACCCACTTCGAACACTCTAGCGCTCCAAAAAAATATAATTGTTTGACAAAAAACCCACCCCCCCCCCCCACCCCCCCCCCCCCCCCCCACCCCCCCCCCCCTGGTCGTAGACCTACTCTAAAATTTGCCTAAGGTCACACAGTTCAAGTGGTTTTCCCAATAGTCAATGTTGATATAACAGACAAGAAACGTGTACAGGCCGCGAGAAATATCACCATAAATACCGAGTTTGCCTTCCCTCACCTCTTTATTCTGTAGTTGAGTTATTCGAATAACAACAGTATACTCGGTGACTAGGACCGAATCTAGGCTCCCGCTGGCGCGACACCTAGGCCGACCAATAGGAACCGCGACCCTAGTAACCTAGGCGACCCTGGCGACCTAGGCTAACCCTGTAGATCCCAGCTGCTGCTAAACATTTGGAAGTTGAACAAAAATTGCTCCTGGTTCATCAAGAGATAACATCATCCAGAAGGAATTGTGCTCACGCTTATCCTCGGAATAGGAAGCATTTGAATATTTCCCGATGACTTATAATGGAGAGGTCACGAAACTGAATCGATCTTAGGTCACTTACAGAAAAAGTCTGACATCTACAAATTGTAGGCACCCCTTCCCCTTCATGCTCCTATGGTGCACACTAAGGTCCGGATTCTTTCTGCTCTAGCGTATGTTTAACAGCGAATTAAAAAATATATGCATTCAAAAGGAATTACTGAAAGCTTCAAATTGATATATTTACGCAATGGCTCACCTTATCTGTTGGCTGCTTTGAGGCATATGTCCGTATTTGCCACTGCAAACCGCTAAAAAAATGCTTTAACCCGCACCGGGCCGGGGGGGCGTTTAAACGCCCCCCTCAGGTTTTTCCTGGATATTGGGAAAACGGCGGCGCGTAGCGCCGCCAAATTTTTAGTACCTGTTTATTCATAATTTGCCCAGCCTTCTCTATTTCTCTATTTTTCTTCAGGTCATATCAGGTCAGGTCACCAGGCCGAGTCATGTGACCCCACCTCCAAAAAAGTTTGCGGTTCTACCAAAGCCAGAGTTTTGGTTGATCGGTTTCGTACATGCATGATGTTATGAGAGCATTACTACCTATAGTTCGTTTATCTCGTATTTTTCATATCGGTGACCTAAGGTCATGCCATTTTCTTTAACTTTCCATTATAAGTAAATGGGGAAATATGCAAATGCTTTCCATTCTTAGGATACGCATGATATCAGCCCAATTCCTTCTATATCATGTTTTTATAGGCCATTCTTGAAGACAAAGGTGCAGTTTTTTCTGGTATCCCTACGGGGTCAACCGAGGTCATCCGAGGTCACCAATACCATTGTGTCGATAGCTCTCGATATAATTAAGATAGAGAAGTGAAAACAGCACCAATGTGTTTATCTCGTCAAGACGCGTCTGTCAATGTGCAACATGATCTTATTGGGTCACCAATTGACCTTGACCTGAGGTCAAATTTCTAGGTTGACTTAACCTGGTAAGCATATACATGATTCGAAGCGCCTTGACGAGAAAAAACACGATGGTGTCACAATACATTCCCTATCTATCTCACTTAAGTTAACAGTTATTCGTGATTTTTTTGGCAAAAAGTAACCTTTTTGACTTTTGATGGCCTATGGAGATGAAATTTGACTGACTATTGGATGGAAACTATTGGACTGAGATGAAATTTGAGGACCTGGGTGCGATTGAAAATTTAAATAGCTATCTATTTTTTCTTCACTCGTTTGCTCCTAGCTATCATAGCCTCCGAGATAATTGAGGGTATCTGGAGCTAAGTCCTAAACCTTGAAAATCTGACCTTTGATGACCTCTGGTGACCCTAATATTGACCTGATAAAAAATACAAAAATATTTTTGAAATCACTTCTGACGAGCTCTCGAATGGTGTTTTTGGTTTATGTTTAGGTCCCATAGGAGCCGAGTTAGAAGGGGGCGTCAAAACGACCCCCCCGGCCCGAGTAAGGTGGCGCCGAGCACCGGCTCAGGTTGGGCAGCCAATGGATAAGGTGAACCAATGCGTCAATATATTGATTTGCAGCTCTCAGTAATGCGGTTTTAATGCATATATAGTCTTTTCTTTCGCAGTCAAACAGACGCCAGAGAAGAAAATAACCGAAGGAATAAACCGGACCTTAGAGTGTGCCAAAGCAACTGCAGGTCCCTGTATCCAGGTCCTCATGAGATCCTGTAAGTATGAAAATGATCGGTAAAAGCTGTTGCTGTGGTATGACCACAAAATTGTTGGTGCTAGGGACACTTACCCTGGCCTGATGACCTGACCTGAAAGGACCTGAGGTAAATAACTTTAAACCATGTGTGTATTTGATTCCCAAACAACTGTGTCAAAAGAAAAGACGGCGCCGTTTTCCACTACTCATGAAAAACGGGAAGGAGAATCAACTCTCCCCCGATTCCCCACCCTCACCCCGGTNTGGGCTATCGATTGCCGTTTGATTCAGCGCGATCGTCCGATTGGTTCCGAAGATACAAGGGGGGGTAAAAAAAAGCCCCCCCCCCTAGTGACTCGTGTTACAGAAATACCCCAGTGACTGCCGGGTTAAGGTGGCAGTGTCCCTTTAAACGTAGGTAGTAGGTACGTTTACAGTGTACCATAGCAACTGCGGGCCCCTGTGCCTTATCAGCTGTGCCGTTGGCGTGTTGCTCTGTTGTATGTGCTATTGGTGGTGCAATATGCTGGTATGAAGGTACCAGTTGACTCCAGCTGTATTGAACCACGCCGGAATGAATCCATAGCTCATTTCGGCGTCATTTCGGCACAACACCTTACCTCTGGAACTCCGAAACTCGTCGCTCGCGTCTTTTAAAGGGAATATAGCACCTTGGGAAAAGTATGAAGAATGATGGAGAAGAGTGCCCTGATCACGGTTCTGGCATTCATTTTTGCGAAAAAAGTCGCAATTCGGTGTAATTTGAAAAATATTGATGTATTTGCATGTGACGTCACAACAATCTTGCGTCACCCAAACCAGTTGTGACGTCAGGAGGCATCGAACGGCAAAAGATGCTCCGTGTATCAGATATGTAAAACCATAAACAAGTGCGTTCGCTGGTTCTTGACTCGCCAATAATATTGGATGCGATTTAAAATGTGTTAATGTTTGCACTATGGTCTATCCCAAGCATCTTTTCGTAATTTTTAATTTGAAATCGACTCACAATTGACAAAGATAGTTACTTAAAACTATATCCACACCAGAGTGAATTAACCCTGCATTTAGACTGTCTGTTTCTATACAACAATTTATTTTGCACCATTTAAAAAACGAGTGGACGAAATTCGGGATATCAAAAGGAAAAAAATAAGATGACATCAATGACAATCCACACCAACTTTGAAAACGTTTCTACGCCCATGTAAGGGACTGCATGGTAATTGGTAGTACTGGTGTGGGGCACCTTGTTGGCTACGAGCGAGCGTGAAGCGCGCAGCGAGTCCTCATTAAATACCTGATTTTTATCACATATATGCGGCCGACCCGGCCCGGCCCGACCCAGCCGGCCCGGCCCGACCATAATGCTTTGCATTTTTTTTAATCCTGCATCCAATTGACAAGCGGTCTTCGGCATCTGATAGCCCCATGCAATGACATCATGATTATTGACATGTTTTGTCTCACGTGAGGGGTCAGCATGGCGCGTGAGTTGGGTGGGTATGAAATTAACGCATATGTAAACTCCGAACTGTTTATTGTAAAATGTAAACCTTACCCGAAATTGGTGATGTGTCTCGGTAAGGATAAGTCGCACGGACATAAGATTAACACAGATGCGTAGAGAAATGATCGGCCCGGCGTACCCACACCCACACCATCAACCACACCATTACCCCACACGATTACTTATACAATCACCCACACTACAACCATACCCAGACCCATAATCACAAATCAAATCGCGCAATGCGCAAACGTCCCTCTAGGAACGATTTAGTTGAAATTCGGTGTATGATTTGAGACCCCAACAATGCCAGCAAGTCAAACTTGGGTCACACTGCACGTGCGCATGGGTGCACAGTGCACACTAGTGGTGTCAATCGGTTACAAAATTTGAGTTACCGAAAAAATTGTTTGACCTGATTTGGTAATGGGTCGGTCAGGCTGATACATTTTTGAACACTTTTCGGTCAGCCTAATCTTAAACAATTCACTTTATGTCACATTTTTACGCAGTCTTATTTCTATCCAGCAAATTGATGCCCAATTTGTTCGAAATTCAATTAATTAACGTAAATGTCTTTGTTCTTGCTTGCAGCATCGACTATTTTGCTTTGTAAATGTATTTTGCCTTTTTCACAATTATAATGTCTTTTTGGAAACTGTATATGAGCGTTTTATGAATTGCTAGCTGGGGTGCCCGGTGTTGCCCGGTCAATTCATTACCTAATGTTGCCTGTTATGTCGGCAGGGGACATAATGCAATCTAACGTTTTTGTACCTGTTCAATAATTGGTGCATAAAAACCAAGGGCAATCTTACGTTGTTGGTTTCTTCGGAAGGTGAGCAGTAGAGTACACGCGCATCAAAATTAGAGCTGAATTCGAGCACTACCACTTAAAGCAGACTTAATCAAGGTAAGATATGTACAACGTACAGTAGGTTTTCGTAATTTGAATTGCGAATGACTTCAGATGAATGTCAAAAAGGCAGAATTATACAGAAAATCAGGTTCGCTCGAGCATATGTGCCATAACACCACTTAAAAGCAGATTTTAACTAACGTATCCAGAATTTACTAAGGTAGATATGCACCTGGGGATAGAGACGCGATTTTTGTAGATTTTGTATGTTGTATTTTGTGTAATATAGTGAAATATTTATCGTATTTTTTTTTTATCCAAAACCGTTCCTGTAGTTGCTGATTCAGAAATGGTATGGTTTTGTATCCATATCCAAGGGTTTTCGATTCCATAACGGTCAAACGAAAATCCATTTGCCCTTTATTATGTAGATGATGTTAACAAAGCTATTTTTGCCAGTGTGTATAAATAAGTATACTATTTGCAAATCGGTCAAATCTTCGACATTTTTGGCCTCAACCAAAATCGGTCAATATTTGTTCAACCGTCAGCTAAAATGCCTCCTGTGCGGTATTGGATTGGTTTTGGTCAGACAATTTTGGGAAAATGACGTCACTAGTGCACACCCCTATTCTTTAACTAATGTCCTTGCTATCTATGTTGATTCGGGCTCGCTCGTCCTTCGCCGTTTAAGGCGTCCTTCTGGTAAGCTAGGGCAAGTTGAAGGGTATGGTTGTGTTGCTTTCCGATGATACCCCTTGTGAACGGTTTTGATGCATATGTGTTGCGAGCGCGAAGCGCGAGCGAGTTCTCGCAGGAAACGGGATTTTTCTCACTTATAAGCGGCCGACCCGACCCGACCCGACCAGGTCAGGCCAGGCCCGGCCCGGCCCGGCCCGGCCCGACCCGACCGTAACGCTTTTCAGAAGCCTATATCTGTGAAATCCCGCATCCGATTGACATGCAGTTTTCGCCATCTGATAGCTCCATTCAATCAATTATGTTATTGATATGTTTCGTCTCACGTGAGGGGTCAGCATGGCGCTTTGCACGTGCCGTCTCAAGGGTGTCGTGTAACCAGATCGCCGCCGCCTCTGGGTGGACGGCGGCCGGGTGCGGTAGGTGGCGCCACGGCCGCAGCGACAGGCGGCGACTCGCGGTGGTTGTCATGGTAACAGAATCCTGCATGGCACCAGACTTTTAACTGACTCAGAGTTGAGTCATGAATCGACTTATGAGTCGGATATTTGTGGATGAGTTATGAGTCAAGTCGATTCAATTAAAAAAGGTCCTTGAGTCAAGAGTCGAGTCGATTAAATTTGTTTGAAACAGCTCTTGAGTCAACATCAAGTCTAAACATGAAACTTATGCTGATGAGTCAAATTGCGTCGACTCAAATATATTTGAGGTGAGTCGACTCAGTTCGTTCAAAATTGCACTGGAGTCAAGAGTCGTGTCGATTCATTTTTTATAAACAGCACTCATTTCAAGAGTCGACTCGATTTATTTTAACATCACTTGAGTCAAGAGTTGAGCCAGTTCTTCGGTTGTTGAGTTAGACTTGAGTCGACTCAAGCAAGTTTGAGTCGTTACAAGTCTGCATGGCACCCCCACTTTCGCGGGTACGCTGACCGATTAAGCTGAAATTTGGTGTGTGGCTTGAGACCACACTACTGGCAATGTGGTGTTTAGATGACAGCAGACCAATTTCCTTGCTATCGGGTTTCTACGGGTTCGCTCTTCCTTCGCTGATTAAAGGGAATAGTTCACCTTGAAAAAAACGAGAAAAAGTTCAGAAATGATGAAGAGAAGCAAGAAATTAAGTATCACTTACTAGTAATCAAGAAACATATTTCGCTGACAAAGCAAATTAAATGTCAATTATTTTGGTGATAATTCATATTTTTTCTCAAGTAATGCGAAGTCAGCTTGGCTGAGAAAGCACGCAACGTCATTGTTTAGTAAGGGATCGTGTCGTTATCCATGCGTGTACTTGCCAAGTACTTGTTGAAGATGCCGGAATAAACGCTTTGAAAACATCACAGTACTTGCTTTAAGTAGGTATTCGTACTATTAGATTAATATGAAAGTGTACGTCCGCCATCGTGTTTCACTGTTCCTGGTCTGGGGCGCTGTCTGGAATTATGTGTCAAAGGTCATGCCGGGCGGTGCGCCGCGGGCGGCATCAAACGCGCACGCGCGTACTGGGTGCGAGTGGGTTCGGTGAGTGGGGAGGGGACAGATCACTTTGTACGCGTAGCTGGAACGTTCAGGCCAGCGCATGAGACGCTACGCATTACGCTACAGAACGTTGTTTAGAAAAATGTTTTATAGAAGTTTAAACATCAAAATCTATGCATAGCATTCTGACAAAGTTCATTCTTGCAGTAAGAAAAAATGAGGTATGAAACAGTATGGTTTCTGTCCAGCCTTCAACTTTTCCCAAGTTTACGTATTGTGCGTCTAATCATACGTCAGCTCAGCAAAATCACCAATCAGCGATTGAGTTACCGGGTATGCGGTCTCGACTTTTAGGACTGAATATTAAAATAACATTAAGAGGTTTTGAATGTGAAAGCGTCACAAAGTCATTTTCGACCATGCGCCACAACTTGCTTTCTCAATCAAACCTAATGTTTAAAGGTGACTATTCCTAAAACGTTATTCATGCCCTTGGAGGAAAAAGTAATATTATTAAAGGTAAAACGGACAGTAATTAAAATAGACCTTTTCCTCGAAGAAGGTGTCTTACCGATAAAAAATGGTTTAGAACTTGGGCAGCTGATTATTGGATTGTCAATGTGTTACGGTTAGAATGGTGTGGCCGAAAATTCTTACACAATATTGTTTTTGATTAACTTCTTTATCTTCTTCGAGGCAAGAGCGTATTTTAATTACTGTGTTTATTACTTTTTGATGAACTATTCCTTTAAAGGACACTGGTCACCTTCAAAAGTTCTCAAATGTACGCCACTTGTGGTGCTAAATATGAAGTAATTGCTGCCGAATACGATTATGATATTTGTTTTTCACAAACAGTGCTCAATTTCATAAAAAGTTCAGTTTCAATATTTGGGCTGATGACGTCACATGAGGGAATTTCGGGAATAGAGAAATCCTTCACGCTGCCATATGTATGGCTAATGTATGGCCAAATGTAAAACAAGTCGACTATCATCAACATTTAGAAAAAAGTGACGACGTCATCGGATCAGGGTCCCCGTTCAAATACACTGGGGACTGGGGATTTTACGGATGTCAAAATCAAACTCAAATTTATTTGTGATTCGACCTCGGTGGCTGTTTTAACTTATACTATACATAATTGCAATGCCTAGTACGAAAAAATGACTATCTTAACTCAAATATAATGTTAAGGTGGCAGTGCCCCTTTAACCGCGCCATGCTGGTGCTCGGCGCCACCTTCACCGTGCCGCGGGGGTGTTTAGCCCCCCTTCGAACTTGGCTCCTATTGGACGTAGACAAAAACTGGAAAACTATTCGAAAGCTCTTATCATGGACATTCGAAGTTACATCGATCTTTGTTTAGCTCAGGTCAATATTGAGTTCACCAGAGGTCATCTAAGGTCAGATTTTGTAGTTTTAGAACTTTGATTCGAAAACCACATATATCTCGGGAACTATGATAGCTAGGAACGAACAGTTGAAGCAATCGAAAGCTCTTGCAATTTGCAATCGCCATCATGTCCTCAGATTTGAGCTCAGGACAACAGTCGCCTACTGCGTGTGGCTGCTCATTGATCCTTCCTCAAATCCCTTCACCTTTCCCCCTGTATTGACGGCATTCCTTCACTTCATCCCCTCACATTTCCCCCTGTATTGACGGCATTCCTTCACTTCATCCCCTCACCTTTCCCCCTGTATTGACGGCATTCCTTCACTTCATCCATTCACTTTTCCCCCTGTATTGACGGCATTCCTTCACTTAATCCCCTCACCTTTCCCCCTGTATTGACGGCATTCCTTCACTTCATCCCTTCACCTTTCCCCCTGTATTGACGGCATTCCTTCACTTCATCCCCTCACCTTTCCCCCTGTATTGACGGCATTCCTTCACTTCATCCCTCACCTTGTCCCTGTATTGACGGGCAAATTCCTTCACTCAATCCTCATTTCCCCTGTATTGACGGCAATTCCTTCACTTAATCCTCACCTTTCCCCTGTATTGACGGCATTCTTCACTTCATCCTTCACTTTCCCCTGTATTACGGCTTCCTTCACTTCATCCCCTCACCTTTCCCCCTGTATTGACGGCATTCCTTCACTTCATCCCCTCACCTTTCTTCCTGTATTGACGGCATTCCTTCACTTCTGCCGCAGACTGTGTGCGGCTGTCGAACAAGATCATCGAGCGCTGCCAACTGGCCATCCCGACCATCACCACCATCAGCGACATCCACTCCAACCTGTTCGTCAGTCTGCTGGAGGTGCTGAGTACCCAGCTGCCGCCAGGTCAGAGTCAGTGGTCAGTGGTCAGTGGTCAGTGGTCAGTGGTCAGTGGTCAGTGGTCAGTGGTCAGTGGTCAGAAGTCAGTGGTCAGTGGTCAGTGGTCGTGGTCAGTGGTAGTGGTCAGTGTCAGTGTGTCAGTGTAGTGGTCAGTGGTCAGGGTCAGGGTCAGGGGTCAGGGGTCAGGGGTCAGGGGTCCAGTGGTCAGTGGTCAGTGGTCAGTGGTCAGTGGTCAGGTCAGGGGTCAAAGTCAAGTGATCAGTGGTCAGTGGTCGTGGTCAGTGGTCAGTGGTCAGTGGTCAGTAGTCAACTAGTCCGTAGTCAGTAGTCAGTAGTCAAGTAGTAGTAGTCAGAAGTCCAGTAGTCGTAGTCGAGTAGTCAGTAGTCAGTAGTCAGTGTCCAGTAGTCAGTAGTCAGTAGCCAGTAAGTCAGTAGTCCAGTGTCATGTAGTCAGTAAAGGTCAGTAGTCAGTAGTCAGTAGTCAGTAGTCAGTCTCAGTAGTCAGTAGTCAGTAGTCAGTAGTCAGTAGTCAGTAGTCAGTAGTCAGTAGTCAGTGGTCAGGCTACTCAGGCTACTCAGGCTACTCAGGCTACTCAGGCCTTTTCTATCCCTTGTCATTTGCTATCTGTTGACTTTTTATTGCATTTTGCTATATAAATGGCCTTTGTACAGGTTAGAGTTTAGCTGTATTTCGTCAAAGTCTGTGTAGTGATGCCACTAATCTGATAGAACTCGAAACATTTCGAAGTATTTTTTTAATTGAGATTAATTGATAATAGGAGAATGTCCCTAGGTTTTTTCTATCCTGTCATTTGCTATCTGTTGACTTTTTATTGCATTTTGCTATATAAATGGCCTTTGTACAGCCTGTTAGAGTTTAGCTGATATTTGCGTCAAAGTCTGTGTAGTGATGCCACTAAATCTGATAGAACTCGAAAACATTTCGAAGTATTTTTTTAATTGAAGATGTCAAGTTGATATAGGAGAATGTCCCCTAAGTTTCGCGTTGATATCGCTGTTCGTTTTTTAGCTATAGTGAAAATCCCCCCAGCCAATGGCGGGTGAAAGATGAAATTGTTGAATATGTGATATGTTGAACTTGTTCCAGCTATTATTCATTCCACGTCTTCCCCATGTTCAGAAATCAATCATAACTATTTTCCCCCTCGTCAAGTATCACCCTTATCCCGGTCGTGTCTCTACCTCGTCCTGCTCTTCTGGTGTCATCTCTAGCGTATGTCTTCCCTCTCTTCGGGTATCATCCCTAACTGACCTCCCGCTTTTCCAGGTATCATCCCCAACCCGGCCACGCCAGAGGACGAGGTTCATAACATCCAGACGATTATAAACCACCTGGCTCTGGACCTCATCAACGTCGACCTGTCTCACATATCGGGCGCCCAGATCATCGCCGGCAACGCGCGCGCCATCTACAACCTACTGGAGATCTTCTGTGGTCTGCACAAGTACCTCAGCTCGCACGACATCGGTATGAATTTGACGGCTGGGAGGGGGAGGGGGGTGGCGGGAGATTGATCTGCGATGCTCTAGTGCTCAGATTGCACGAGATGGGTTCGACGTCGGGGGATGGAAACGGGGGGGGGGAATAGTAAGTGGCTCGCAAAATGTGTTATTAATTCCTTAGGTTTGTTGAGGGATGTGTGATGGAGAGATGGAGAGGCAAACGAATATGTATGGAAAAGCTGTTGAAAGGTACTTTTTGCTGTTTAGAATGCTGTTTAGAAATAGATAGAATGCTGTTTAGAATGCTGTTTGGTCTTGCCGGTCTGGGGTTCGCTTTTGACCTCTTAAAACCTGATTCGATCTGTTGCTGGGTATCAAACATATCAAACCCTTATGCCAGTAACGTTTCGGAGGATTGTTTGCTTGATACCCGAAAGTTCATCACTTATAGCAGATTCCTTGCTTTACAATATTACTTAAAATGGCCTGATTAAAGTGAACAACTAATCGCTGTTGACTTCGTACTCTTCATATGCCGTATGTGTCTCACTGCATGTTGTTTTGTCAGTTGTCCCTGTCAGACACGTGGAATGGAATATTCTGAATGGTTATAATACGCATTCCTGTTCCCTATGGGGCATTCCAGGACAGATCGACAAGCGAAAACCCCAAAATAACACCCTACATCTGCGATTTCGATAAAATTCCGTTACAGGGGTTATCGGGGCGCTGAATCGCGCTGTGCAAGTTTCAGTTTGATTGAAGTTACGGCTGCTGAGTTTAGCCTCCGCATTTCGGAGGAATTGCATGCTTTAGCAATTAGCCAATAACTCATAACAAATTATCCCACTTCCTAAGAAACATACATTTTTCTGATGGCAATGAAGTAAGGAACAATTATTCAGGTCAGTTTTATTTTGATTGATTCTTGATTAAAACGACTTTGAGCCTCTGTTGACCTGAACCTGCCTTGCAAACGAGCGAGTGAAAATATGTGTATTTATATTTTTATAATATTCTTAGATAAGATGTGTTTGCACAGGATACAATTTTGAATTTGGAGACGGGTGTTTTCTATAAATGTACTTTTTAATTGCTCAAATTAACTCGTTTTTCTCCTTTCACCAACATAAATGATTAATTTGTCCCATCATGGCTTTGAATGCGGCTTATGTGTCACACAAAGGTTTTAGACGGCAATATAAGCCACTTCCGAGATTAAGTTGAGTGAATTTAGTTGATTTTACAGGTGAAATGTTGCTCAGTGACCTCTTTGAGGTCAGCTGAGGTCATCTGAGGTTACGAAGCAACATTTTACCACAAACTCTTTAATATAATATAGATAGAATTGAAAACTACCACCAATGTGTTTGTTCGTCGTATCGCGTCGCCAGCATATCAGCATGCCTACTGGGTCAAAATGACCTTGACCAAAAGGTTCAAATTTGAGTTGACCTAGAGGTCACCACTGAATTGGTTCGAAGCGCTTGACAAGCGAACACGTTTGGTGTTAAATTATATATCTATGTCTTTATTCCGAAACGTTTATTGCACGACATAGTTGAAGTTGTTCGTCGTTTGCTAGTAAAAACAGTTTTGCGCGCATAACTTTTGATTTTTAAAACATATAGCAAAACTGTTACCACCATCGTGTTTGTCTTTTCAAGGCGCTTAGAAATATGGTACTGGTGACATGGCTAAGGCAAATTCAAAATTTGACCTTTGACCTTTGAAAAATAAATTTTTCCTGGGTCATTTGGTGACCCAGGTAGGTCATGTTGCATATTGGGAGACGTGAATCCACGATACAAACACAGTGGTGTTATTTTCACGTCTCTATCTATATTATGTTAAGAGTTTGTGGCAAAATGTTGCTAGTGACTCAGATGACCTCTAGGTGACGCTTGCAGAGGTCCTGTGCAACGATTTCACCTGGTAAATCATTTTAAATTCACTACTTAACTCGCAGTGGGCTTATATTGGCAACCTGAACCTTCCGTGTGAGCACATAACCGCATTCAGTGCCATCATGGGACAATTAATCATTTTGTGTTGGTGAAGGAGAAAACGAGTTAATTTGGAGGAATTAAAAAGCACATTTATGAAAACACCCATCTCCAAATTTTTATATTGTGGCAAAGACAGCTTTGAACTGAGATACTTATAAAATATTAACACATTATTTTCACTGCGCTCGTTTGAAGTCAGGTCAGGTAAAAGGTCAAAGGCAATTATCAGAATAAACACAAAAAATAAAAACATGGGTCTGGAATAAGTTCCTTATTCATTGCCACGTCATGAAATGTCTGGTTTTTCTATGATTGGATAATTTGTTTTATGGAGTTATTGGCTAATTGGCTAAGCTGCAGGTGTCCCTCCCGAAAATGCCGGAGGCTATAATCGACAGCTGTAAACTTTCAATCAAGCCTTTAACTTGCACAGCGCAAATTCAGCGCCCAGCTACCCTAACAAGATTTTTATCGAAATCTGAGTTGTAAGGTGTAAATACCCCTTGTTGATCTGTCCTGGAATGCCTATTAAAGTTGGTGTGTGCATATGGTTGCGCACACAATGATTTATCTGCTGATGATCCCATCACTCTGGGGACAATCAGTGGAGTCTGGGGGAGAGATGACGTGCAGGACTCTGACCGCCTGATGTATCTGTCTGCTGTGATCCCATCACTCTGGGGACAATCAGTGGAGTCTGGGGGAGAGATGACGTGCTGGACTCTGACCGACTGATGTGTCTGTCTGCTGTGATCCCATCACTCTGGGGACAATCAGTGGAGTCTGGGGGAGAGATCGACGTGCAGGACCTCTGACCGCCTGATTGTGTTGTCTGCTGTGATCCCATCACTCTGGGGACAATCAGTGGAGTCTGGGGGAGAGATGACGTGCTGGACTCTGACCGCCTGATGTGTCTGTCTACTGTGATCCCATCACTCTGGGGACAATCAGTGGAGTCTGGGGGAGAGATGACGTGCAGGACTCTGACCGCTGTGTTGTCTGTCTGCTGTGATCCCATCATCTCTGTGGACAATAGTTGGAGTCTGGGGGAGAGATGACGTCTGACTCTGACGACTGATGTGTCTGTCTACTGGATCCATACTCTGGGACAATCAGTGGAGTTGGGGGAGGCATGACGTGCAGGACTCTGACGCCTGAGTGTCTGTCTGGCTGTGATCCCATCATCTGGGAATCAGTGGATCTGGGGGAGGATGACTGCAGGACTCTGACCGCTGATGTTCCTGTCTGCTGTGCACCATCACTCTGGGACTAATCAGTGGGTCTGGGGGAGAGATGAGTGCTGGATCTGACCGCCTGATGATTCTATTCTGCTGTGATCCCATCTCTGGGGAATAATCAGTGGAGTCTGGGGACGGAGTCGTGCAGGGACTCTGACCGCCTGATGTGTTGTTGCTGTGAATCCATCACTCTGGGACATCAGTGGAGTCTGGGGAGAGATGAGTGCAGGCTTGAGCCTGAGTGTCTGTCTTGCTGTGATCCATCATCTGGGGGAATAGTGGGAGTCTGGGGGAGAGTTATGAGTGCGGACTGCTGACCGCCGATGTGTCTGTCTGCTGTGATCCCATCACTCTGGGGACAATCAGTGGAGTCTGGGGGAGAGATGACGTGCAGGTCTCTGACCGCCTGATGTGTCCGTCTGTCACTGATGTCTGAGTGTTTGACTGATGTGTGTTTCCCGTCATCAGACAAGTGGAACCTGGAGGAGAGCCTGACGGAGACGGAAGAGGAGCTGAGCACCTCCAGCTCCTCGTCACCCACCGACTCGGCGTCATTGGAGCAGGTTAGAACCCGTCACTGTCCGCAGGCTCCTCACTTAGCGTGTGTGTCTGTCTGTGTGTCAGTGTGTGGTGGGAGATTTTGCCAGTGGAACAGGGGCCCAGCACTGTCATGGACCGCTAACTGTCATCAATCAAGTTCAGACCGCTTACTCTGCATGTGCTAAAACAACATACATGGTCTCATTCCAGAATGAGTATGTGAAAGAAATAACCTTCTGCTCATGTTATGTGTTAATTACACTTAAAATCAGTATCAAAAATTACATTGATATATTTCGACTTGCGCCTTTTTTTTTTTTTTTTTGAAAATTTTGTCCCTTCCTTTTCTCGCCGCCATTTTTGAAAACGGCGCAAGTCGAAATATATCAATGTAATGTTTGATACTGATTTTAAGTGCAATTAACATATAACATGAGCAGAAGGTTATTTTTTTCACATACTCATATTAATCATGCTAAAATACGCCATAGCTCGCCTACAACAATCATTCCAGAATACTTGAGATATATTCTCGTTCTTCTGGCTGAGACCAAGGTGTTGTCAGAATACATGCAGAGGCAGTATTGTTGATTGTGGTGAGTGTCTGACTGTGTCCTGGTTCGCCAGCTGCCTGCTGGTCACCTGATGAGTACGTGTTCGTTTGTTGGCCAGAATGACGAAGCGGCCTTGGCAGCGGGAAGGGTAGCATCCGCAGAGGCAGCGCCTTCAAACGAGTCTGAGAAGCCGCCCCAGTCGCCGTGAGTTGATACGGATTGGACAATGGACACACATCTCAGATCTCAGACACACATACACACATCTCAGACACATATACACACATGTCCTGTGACTTCCACGGCCTGTCCTAGACTGTCGGGATTGATCACTGTGATGTCCATGTCGCTGGCGTTTCTGGCTGGACCGCCGCGCTGTGTGACTTGAGGCGTGATTAGCGTGTTTGTCCTATCTTGACAATATCCCAACACCCTAGTCTCCGATACCCAGTTGAGATGTTGGACTGTCTGCTGCACTTGAAGCTCCCGTCCTTTTCTGTTTACACATACTGCTGATACCTCTTCTAACTTCACTCATAACATGTGTGACTTGTACCGTTTCGCACACGTCCTGCCTCGCTTCTCGCCCTCGCCACTCCTCCTCTTGCCTCCCCTCCTCTCCCCCAGCTCCCGCCGCTCCTCTGCCTATCCCTCTCCCCTCCTCTCACCCTCCCCTCCTCTCCCCAGCTCCCGCCGCTCCTCTGCCTATCCCTCTCCCCTCCTCTCACCCTCCCCTCCTCTCCCCCAGCTCCCGCCGCTCGTCTGCCGGTGGTGGCGGTGTGCGTGGCTCGGCCAGCGCCGGCAGCCGCCCCTCCTCCTCCTCGCGCACGGCTGCCGGCTCCGGCGGCGGCAGTCCGTCGCGACGCCGCTCGGCCGACACAGACCCGCAGGGGGCGCTGACTCCTTCAGGCTCCGGCACGGGCACCGGCGGCGGCACCACTCCCAGCACGAAGACGTCCGCGAGTGGAGGGTCAGCGGGGGCAGTCAGCTGTGAGTGCCGGGAGAGGGGGCTTCTGCGTGTAGTGGGAGGAAACGGAGGGTGAGGAACTCCTGGGCGTGTTTGGGGTGGTCCCTGGGTGAGTGCATGTGTGTGTAGGCGTTAGTTTGTGTTACTCCTGCTCATGTGCGCGTGAGTGCTGCGTCCGTGGAGGATCAGGGAGGAGAGGGAGAGGTTAGTGGTTGTCAGGAGGGGTGTGGGGGAGGGTGTTTCATGGTGTGGGTGTGTGGGGGCCGAGTGTCGATTCAGCAGTTGTCTCACGTCGCCCTATGAGGATGACACGCTGCTTCAGTCTATCTGCGCAGCCATCTCTACTGACCACCAGCTTCTGACAGCACTAAGTTACGTGATTAACTCGCCACACTGCCAGCTCCACAGCGTTGAACCTCGCTCAACGTCATCCTAGCATCACTAGCGCCACTCAATGGCACTGCAACGTTACATCATAGGTACTGCAACGTCGTTATAACATTGTTTTTGCATCATTCTCATTCTCAACGCCACTGCTCAACGCCACACGGCATTGCCACCTTAACGTCACTCTAACGTCACTATAACGTCACTCTAACGTCACTCTACGTCACTCTAGCGTCACTCCAACGTCACTATAACGTCACACTAACGTCACATTAACGTCACACTAACGTCACATTAACGTCACACTAACGTCACACTAACGTCACATTTACGTCACATTTACGTCACATTTACGTCACATTAACGTCACACTAACGTCACACTAACGTCACTCTAACGTTTGCTCGCTCCTCTTTGGAAACATCACTTCAACGCCACTGCAGTGCCAGTCTTCATCAGTCCTTAACAACCTGGCTCACCTGTCTGCAGTGGCGTCACTTTCACGGCACTCTACCGTCCCTAACACTCGTCTCTCGTCTCCACACCGGCAGTCCCCGAGTCTCAGTTCTCTCTGGAGCTTGAGCTTCCCATCACCAAGTCGGGCGGCAGAGACCCCAGAGCGCCGCAGAAACCGCGGGCAGAACTGGTGTCCGACCTCTCCTCGCCCGCCGCTGTCACGTCTTCTTCTCAAGAGACGCCGGGAGACGACGAGACGCTGGGAGACGAGGAGACGCCGGGAGACGAGGGGACGGCCGTGGCCGGGCTGGAGTCGCCCGAGGACCAGGAGACGCCCGGAGACCAGGAGACATCGGAGGGTCAGGCGGAAGGGGAGGAGTCGCCGGAGCAGACGGCGCGCTCCAGCGAGTCCACTGCGCAAGACTCGCCGACCACGGAGACGGAGGAGACCGATGAGACGGGGGAAGGCGAGCAGGAGGTGGTCGAAACGTCACATGAACCCAATCGCTTCGAGTTCGTCGATGAGCAGTCGCCGGTGAGTGCCGCCCTGGTGGTAGGCGAGAGAGAGAGAGAGAGAGAGAGAGAGAGAGAGAGAGAGAGAGAGAGAGAGAGAGAGAGAGAGGAGAGAGAGAGAGAGCGAGCGCGAGAGCGGAGAGCGGGAGATGCGGAGCGAGAGCGAGAGCGAGAGCGAGAGCGAGAGCGAGAGCGAGAGCGAGAGCGAGCAGCGAGAGCGAGAGCGATGAGCGAGAGCGAGAGCGAAGAGCGAGGCGAGAGCGAGAGGCGAGCGAGAGCGAGAAGCGAGAGCGAGAGCGAGAGCGAGAGCGAGGAGGCGAGAGCGAAGAGCGAGAGCGAGAGCGAGAGCGGAGCGAGATCGAGAGCGAGGCGAGAGGCGAGAGCGAGGCTTGAGAGCGAGAGCGAAGAGCGAGAGCGAGGAGCGAGAGCGGAGCGAGAGCGAGGAGCGAAGAGCGAGAGCGAGAGCGAGAGCGAGAGCGAGAGCGAGAGCGAGAGGCGAGCGCGGAGCAGAGAAGCCGAGAGCGAGAGCGAGAGCGGAGCGGAGCGAGAGCGAGGCGAGAAGGCCGGAGCGAAGAGCGAGAGGAGAGCGAGAGCGGAGCGGAGCGAGAGCGAGAAGCGAGGCGAGCAGCGAGAGCGAGAGCGGAGCGAGAGCGAGAGCGAGGGCGAAGAGCGAGGCAGAGAGCGAAGAGCGAGAGCGGAGGGCGAGAGGCGAGAGCGAGAGCAGAGAGCGTAGAGCGAGAGCGAGAGCGAGAGCGGAGCGAGACGCGAGAGCGAGACGAGAGCGAAGCGAGAGCGAGAGCGAGACCGAGAGCGAGAGCGATTGAGCGAGAGCGAGAGCGAGGAGCGAGCGAGAGCGAGAGCGAGAGCGAGAGCGAGAGCGAGAGCGAGAGCGAGAGCGAGAGCGAGAGCGCGAGGGCGAGAGGGGTGGTGTGCTGTGTGTGTGGGAAAGGGAGGTCTCGGGAATACGATGGTCGGTGGGAGATGAGGGTGGGGTTGTGCTCGACTCATGGTTTGACTTGGAAATGATTCCAGTTATGTGCGTTTAGTCTTCAGTCCATCTTTTTAATCAGACTAGAATCATGACGGGGATAAGGTAAGTCACAATGACATGATCGAATAAAATTAGTGTTGGTTTTACTCGTTACATATTGAACGAATCATTTGGAAAACAAATATGTCGTCATCATGGGCTAGACCGTTTGCCCTACCAAAACTTGTCCGGCTGGTTCTTGAATGTGTTAACATTTGAGGATCTTTACGCCTCACGGGATAGTGGTGGGACGAAATCGTAGTAGTGATTTAGGTGAGTTGCAATTTTCCTTGGCAGCTTGATGATCCTGCTCCCCAGTAGCTATTTAGAGAAGTTGATCATCAGATGTGAGATGGCACAGCACAGGGTCCGTCGCCACTTGCGTGCACATTTCGTGAAAATTTGAGGTGAAACAACATATAAGTCAAAGTCGAGTCGGGTCTTGAATCGAGCACAACTTTGTGTGGGAACTGTCGTTTTGTCCGGGCGTCCTGTTGTCTGAAAGGTGTTTTCGATTGAGTCAGTTAAGCAATGTGCTTGGTGTTGTAATTATTGAGATGAGTTTAGGAGACAGGCTAACTCATGACTAAATCAGTTTTACCCCCCCCCCCCCCACCTCCTCCTACTTTTCGTAACATTCCTGCATCCCTGTGAGTGGATGTAGAGAACCCACGGAAAATATAAGCGTGTGATACGCAGGAGCAAGGTATGGCCCAGCCAACAATCAACTTGGTCACTGATCGGGCACAATCAGGGATTAAACCATTGTTCCCGACCAGTGCACAAGTTGATTGTTGGCTGGGGCTACGTTGGTCCGTAAGACTGGCTGGTGTGATCCCTAGGTGTCGTTTATGGTAAGGTGTGAGATGATGGTCTGGTGACCTGGCGATTCGCGTGTTAGGTACCTACTCAGCGTTTCGTGATAATCGTGCTGTGTTCAGCACGATTGTGGTGTGTGCGGTTGTTGGTGTGCTTGTCAGATGTTCATGTGGCTTATGAATAGTTATGCTTATGCCGTGGTAACATAAATGTAGCGTAAGCATGGGCGTCGAAAGCGCTGGGGGGGGGGGGACGCGTCCCCCAGCATTTTCGGATTGAAAGATTACGACTAAAGGTTTTGCATGGAAAGCGTTGATTTAAAAATGCCTCTTCCACTTTCGGAATGTGGTGTCACCCTTGAGTGTGAGGTGGTCGAATAACATGAATGCTTTACGCAAATATGCGCCATCGAAAACTACCTGAAAATCGCTGTGTGATTTTAAATAAAGCGAGGGAGATGAAACAGAGTGAGGGCTGCTAGTGCTCCACCCGGCGTATACCAAACGAACATATGTATTGTAGAACTTGGCAAAAATACAGCCATCAGCCAATTTGTACAATCACGACTAATGATGGCACAATATAAACGGAACAGTGTCCGTAACATTCCAAATGTTAATCAAATATGTGGATATTAAATACACTATCAATGAGGCGGCGAATCGAAACCGGAAATTTCATCATCCTCATGATTTACATCATCGTCATGTCATTTATCATCGTTAGTATCTGAAGTTCATAATTATCATAATTAATTAGCTGACGTCATCAATTCGGTCCTGCCGACAGGAGGCTGACGAGAGGGCGGGCGGTGACGAGTACACGAACATGGCCTTTGACGCCGACTCTGCCATAGAGGTGGGTCCCGTCACTCCGACATAGAGGTGGGTCCCTTCTCTCTTACTTAGTGTTGGGTCCTTTCACTCTGACATACAGGTGGGTCCCTTCACTCTGACTTAGAGGTGGGTCTCTTCACTCTGACTTAGAGGTGGGTCCCTTCACTCTGACATAGAGGTGGATCCCTTCACTCTGACATAGAGATGGGTCCCTTCACTCTGACATAAAGGTGGGTCTCTTCACTCTGACATAGAGGTGGGCACCTTCACTCTGACAGAGTAATTGTGTCCCTTCACACCATTTTGCTTCTGATTGGCTGAATTCCCTTGCCTTGTTCAATTAATGTTGTCACGCTTAATTATGACTCGTTTGTACAAGGGATCGTCAAGCCTAATATATTTGATCATCTGGAACACTTCTCACAGTGCGAAATCATCTTAGATTGTACATTAACGTCGGCCGTCCGGTATTTTCAGCTCAATTGATAGCATGTGCGACTCCGTTTTCCGCCCGGGAAGCACGGTTTGCGTAACTCGCTCTTTGAGTGCCGATTAGCCGTGGCTGGGATGATGCGACGTACCGCGGCCGATATGAGTCAGACTAGGTCAGTGGATTATCCTCCTGGCCAGCGGGTGGAAAGGCCATATGACGCGTCTTAGAGACATGCTTGAATTTAACTTGATATCTCCACTAAAATATGGGCTTTGGGGTACCAAAAATATGAGTTTTGTGGGACCAAAAATGCTGGATACAAAATGCGATGCGATAGCTCTTGTCATCAGAAGGATAGAGCTGTTGTAATCACTCGTTGCCAGGTCGTTTAGTAAATCATGGCGCCAATCAAAGGGAGGAGGAAGGCAAAACTAACTCCAGTGGGTGTAATGACTAATGAACTTCATTCATCGTACCTAGGCCGTGGTCCATCAGATACTATGAAACAACCGTGACTGTTATACGATAAATGGTGTACGAATAAATCGTACGAACTGGATTGATAAGCTTTTGTTTACCTCTGTGGACAAGGTCATCAGGTGCTCTGAAAATTGTGGCCATTGTCAATGTTGTCCGCGTTTTCCTTTGTCACTATATATATATCTGTGTTTGTGCTGACACCTTTGGGCTATGTGCGTGTGCGTGTGCGTGTGCGTGTGCGTGCGCGTGCGCGTGCGCGTGCGCGTGCGCGTGCGCGCGCGCTATGTCTGTGTAAAGGGTTTACATTTTGGTGTCTATGAACTGACGTGTAGTGGTGCTACCACACGCATTTGGACGAGTTCATGGTGCAGTGTTGTCTACCCGTTGTTTGTATGCTCTATAAAGTATCTATTCTGAAATGTCATTAATTACCATTTCATTTTCCACATAACGTACTCCGGATTACTCCTTGTAAAACAATCAGGGTATTTTTTTCGTTTCTCTTAGCTCTCTCAAACGCTCTCAACCCCATTTTAGTATTGCTCCTACTTTTTAGCGTGCCTTTCTCGCGTGTTTAACATTCAGAAGTAAAATCAGTCCTCGCAAAATGAGAGATCACCCCTCCCCCGAGTCCTCACATCCTCTGTGTCCTCCGTCGCAGTCCCGCCAGTCCTCTGTGTCCTCCCGGCAGTCCTCTGTGTCCTCCCGTCACAGTCCTCACTCTCGCCTGTCCTCAGGAGGACGACGCCATCAGTGTGGACCAGACGGAGCCTGATGAGGACGGCGATGAGGACATCAGTCGCCAGCTTAGTAATGAGATGCAGCAGATTCAGCAGGAGAGTCAGCCGGCCACCAGCTCTGGTCCTGAACAGGTGCGCTGTTTTGCAGGGAGGCCGGGGGCTGACCCGAACGCACTTAAACTTGCACTTGAGTGGTCGACTCCATCTTGCAGATGCATGATCATGTATGATCGTCTTCTTTGAGTTAAATGAACAGGCTCTTCAGGCCTATTTTATGTGACAGGTGTACTGCTCTTTTCGATGATTTCCCTCTGTATGCACTTTTAGTCATTCTACGGCATTACATTAATACTCCGGGTGATGATTAGTAAGAGCGTTATGAGGATGACGTCGAACTAGAACCAATCAGTGTCAGCCTACATATCATAGCCTAATATATCCTTCTAGCCTAATATATCCTCAGCGGCGTGCCAGAGTCGAAATGTTAATGACGTCACTATAGGCAGGTGGTGGCAGGGGGTACCGTGTAGCCAGAGTATGATTACGAGCGAGCACGAAGTGCGAGCGAGTCCTCATTGAATACCGGATTTTTCTCAGATATAACGCCAGACCGCCGGGCCCGCAGCCGGGACGGGTCAAGATAGCTTTATATCTTTTGACCCCGCATCCGATTGACAAGCGGTCTTTCGCTCTGTTGCCTCATGCAATGACCATATGATTATTGAGATGTTTTTTATCATGTGATGGTCCATGGCGCGTGACACGTGCCGCGTCAGGGGTGTCAGAAAGTATTATCCTGCTGTAGCTGAGAAACGGCTGGACCTATAAGGCTAAAGTTTGGTGTGTGGCTGGAAACCACACCACTGGCAATGTTGCACAGGTCAAACTCTGGGTCACACTGCAGCGTGCGCAGTGCACACCTGTTCCGTCCACGAAAATTACCTAAAAACATCGTTGCAATACTGATCTATATCGTCGGCAACCAAAAGTCGCAATCGACACGGGTCAAACACAGATCGTAAGACGAAACGATCGCCGCCCGGCGTATGCAGCTATGTGTGTCGATCAGCGGCGCGTGGTCTGGGTGCAAAGTTACTGGCTATACAAGCGCAAATTCAAAGTCTATGAACGTCTTTCACAATTTAAATCAAGTCGCTTCAGCACCTATGGGACGTGAAGCGAGAAAAAACACCAATTTGTAGACAATGTACCGTCTCTAAAGCATGCAAAATAGGTTAAATGCAGTATTGTCCTCTGTTAAATCGCCCTGTAATATTTTTTCACTGACGATTGTATATATTATTCATTTACACGCCGAGAAACCATGCCGGTGCTAAACCGATAAAACATGATGCACGTCTTAAAGGCAATCAAATCATCAGTGAATACCGTCACCCTAGCTAGAATGTAAAATGTAATTTTTTGCTTCAACTGAAGCTTAAATGCAAATTAAAAATAGACGCTGCAAAAACCTATTTAGGTTCAAAGTATCGATTTTAGTTCGGCTGATCTATTTGCGACGGCAAACACACATTAGCGAAAAATAATTAAAACGCATGCTTTGCCTCAAGACGAACGTTGGACTGGGTGATAAATTGACGCGGATTTATTCGGACTCGCTCGTCCTTCGCCGCTTAAGGCGTCTTACTGGTAGTAAATGTGTGACTCGCATACCGTGACTTGCGGCCGAACAGAGTGGATAGCTGTAGGTACTCAACTGCGAGAAAGGCGCATTTCACTCAGCTCAGTTCAGTTCACAGTGTTTTGTTGACATAAATACAATCAAAATTAAAATACAGTAGTGGATTGGCGCAAAAGCAATGGCTCGGAAAATAAGGGGTAATTTAGATCAGTTCATAATGCTACGGTGCGTCAACTCGCTGCGGTATAACAAATATGGCATTGTTCAAAGCATGCTTCTTACATCCTAGAGGGAACTCATTTCATGGGATGTTTTCAGTCCATTTTAGCATAATTGAAGATGATAGCCACTATCTAGTGTTTTGACAGCGTGTTATCCGTTTTGAGATCCTAGTGCAGATTCACTAACTCAGTTTTGTGTCTTAGACTCGATGTATTTTTGTATCTGTATTAGATAAGTGTCTGTATGACTGTGTGGTGCATTGCTGCATTACCATAGACGTGCGACGCAGTATTCACGTCTCGAGACATGCCCACGTGTTTACAGTGTTCTCCATTTCCAGACGAGCAGTGGCGCAGAAAAGACAGAACAAAAGAAGCCTTCAATCACGGTGGGTGCTCCTCCCGGGCTGAACGCTCCGTGCTGTGCTCCCCATGGTTAATCAACTGTGATTATAACACCGCTATTGAGCTCGTAGTAATCTATTTAACCATTATTACTATGTATGATTTTAAAGCGACACTGCCACCTTAATATTATATTTGAGTTGAGATAGCCATTTTGAGTGCTTGGCATTGTATTTATGCATGGTACAAGTTAAAACAACCACCGAGGTAGAATCACAAATAAATTTGAGCTTGATCTTGACATCTGTAAAAAATGTCCATGGTGTATTGGTACACAGACCCGGAGCCGATGTCGTCATCTCTCTTTACTAAATGTTGATGATAGTCGACTTGTTTTACATTTGGCCGTACGTTAGCCATACATTTGGCAGCGTGAAGGTTTTCTTCTAATTTCCCAAAAATTCCTGTCATATGACGTCATCAGACCAAATATTAAAACGTGTAACTTTTTAATGAAATTGGAACACTTCCTTGTGAGAAACGAATGTCATGATCGTGTTCAGCAGCAATTACTTCATATTTTTAGCTCTACAAAGCGGCGTACATTTGATAACTTTTGGGAAGGTGGCAGTGTCCCTTTAACCATAATTTCCTTTTGTAACATCACTTCGTATACCGTGTTCAAAGAGTTGACCTGTGACCTCTCTCTTATATCCTTCTGACAGTCTGTGACCTGACCCCCTCCCCCCTCCCCTCCGACAGCCGGGGACCTCCTCGGACACGGCGGCCGGCGCGCCCTCGCGGTCCCGGCCGGGCCGCAGCGCCCCCTGTGACCTGACCCCTGACCCGCACACCCCTCCCGCACTCCGACAAGCCGGGGACCCCGCGACTACGGCGGCCGGCACACCTCGTGCGGACCCGGCGGGCGCAGCGCCCCTGTACCTGCCTGACCCATCCCCCCTCCCCTGCCGATCATGCCGGAAACCTCTTCGGACACGTGCCGCCGTGCAACTCGCTCTGCGTCCCGGCCGGCGCACGCCCCCTGTGACCTGACCACTGATTCCCCCCCCGCTCTCGCAGCCGGACATTCTCGGACACGGCGGCAGGCGCGCCCTCGGTCCGGCCGGCCCGCAGCGCTCCACCTGTGAGCCTGACCCGTCGACCCGCCTCTGCTCCGACATGCCGGGACCTCCTCGACTACGGCGGCCGGCACACCCTTCGCGAGCAGCCGAGGCCGGGACCGCAGGCCCCCCTTGACTCTGACCCCTGACCCCCCCACCCGACGCCTCGCCCCTCCGACAGCCCGGGACCCCTCGGACACGGAGGCACAACCCCCTCGCGTCCGTGCCGGGCCCGCAGCGCCCCTGTACCTGACCTGACCCCCCCCCCCCTCCGACAAGCCGGGACCTCCTCGGACACGGCCGGCCGGTCGCGCCCCTCGCGGTCACCGGCCGGGCCGCACGCCCCCTGTGACTCCTGACCCGATGACCCCCCTCCCTCCGACAGCGGGACTCCTCCTACGGGACACGGCCGCCGGCTGCGCCCTCGCTGGTCCCGCGGGCCGCAGCGCCTGTGCCCTGACACTGACACCCTCCCTCCGACAGCCGGGAGCCTCCTCGTGACACGGCGGGCCGCTCGCCCTCGGCGGTCCCGGCCGGGCCGCAGCGCCCGTGTGACGCTGCCCCTTGACCCCCTCCCCCTCCCCTCTCGTCAGCCGGGACCTCTCGGACACCGGCCGCCGGCTCGCCCTCGCGGTCCCGGCCGGCTCGCAGCGCCCGCACTGGTTGACCTGACCCCTGACTCCCCACTACCAGAAGCGGGGCACCTCCTCGTGACCACGGCCTGCGGCTTCGCCCTTCTGCGGTTTCCGGCGCGCATGCGCCCACCTGTCGACTGACCCTGACCCGACCCCCCGGCCGGCCGCAGCGCCCCTGTGACCTGACCCCTGAACACTCCCCCTCCCCCTCACGACAGCCGGGATCTCCTCTGACAGGCGGTGCCGTCACACCCTCGCGGTCCCGGCCGGGCCGCAGCGCCTCCCGTAGACCTGACCCCTGACCCCCCCCCCTCCCGTCCGACAGCGTATCGGCCGGGGAACCTCCTCGGGACACGCGGCCGGCTCGCCCTCGCGTCCCGGCCGGCCACAGCGCCCCCTGTGACTGACCCCTGACCTACCCCCCTGGCCTTCCGACAGGCCGGGACTCCTCGTACACGGCGGCCGCTCGCCCTCGCGGGTCCCGGCCGGGCCGCAGCGCCCCCTGTTGACCTGACCTCTGACCCCTCTCCTCCGACAGCGGGGGGACCTCCTCGGAACGGCGGCCGCTCCCCTCCGTCTCCGTCCGGCCGCATGCGCCCCCTTTTGCGCCGCGCGTCGCTGTCTCATCCAGCGACCGCCAGCTAACTGTCAGCGAACCCCAGGGGTGAACGGGCCAAGACCGCTTCTGTAGAAGACTGCCTGACGAGGAAACATCGAGACCGATCGCCGAGGTTACGCTCGGATATGAGATGTAGGGCTCAGGGTGTAGACCACGTGCTGACGAGGAACATAGAGACCATCGCCGAGGTTAGCTGCGGGATAGAGATGTTAGAGCTCAGAGTGTAGACGACTGCTGACGAGGAACATAGAGACCATCGCCGAGGTTAGCTGCGGGATAGAGATGTTAGAGCTCAGGGTAGACGACTGCTGACGAGGAACTATTTAGAGACATCGCCGAGGTTATCGCGGGATAGAGATTTGAGGGCCTCAGAGTGTGACGACTGCTGACAGAACATATAACCATCGCGAGGTTAGCTGCGGGATAGAGATGTTAGAGCTCAGGGTGTAGTACGACTGCTGACGAGGAACATAGATGGACGCTCATTCGCCGGAGTTAGCGTCTGCTATAGAGATGTTAGAGCTTCAGGGTTAGACGACTGCTGACGAGGAACATAGAGACCGATCGCGGAGTGGTTTATTGCTTTCGGTGACGGAGGTGTGTTCTAGAGCTCAGACGTGTCGAGCGACTGCTGAAGAGGAACAATAGAGGACCGATCGAGGGACCGGATTAGCTAGGCGGCGATATAGAGATTTAGATCTCATGAGGGTGTGATAACTGATGCTGTGTGCTGACGAGGTACACATAGGAGACCCATGGCCGGTAGGACGTGGCGGATATGAGGATGTTAGGGCTCAGCAGTGTAACTCGATTGGCTGACGAGGAACATAGAGAACCATCCGCCGAGGTTAGCTGCGGGATTAGGAGATGTATAGGGCTCAGCGGTGTAGACGACTGCTGACGAGGAACATAGCAGACCATCGCGAGTTAGCTGCGGGATAGAGATGTTAGAGCTCAGAGTGTAGACGACTGCTGACAGGAACATAGAGACCATCGCCGAGGTTAGCTGCGATGAGAGTTAGGGGCTCAGGGTGTAGACGACTGCTGAGTAAGGAACATCGAAACCATGGAGCCGAGTTAGTGTTGATGCTGCGGTGAATAGAGATGTTAGAGCTCAGTGTAGACGGATGCTGACGAGGACATAGGACCATCGCCGAGGTTAGCTCGGATAGAGATTGTTAGATGCTCGGGTGTAGACGACTGCTGACGAGAACATAGAGCATCGCCGAGGTTAGCTGCGGGATAGAGATGTTAGAGCTCAGGGTGTAGACGACTGCTGACGAGGAACATGGAGACCATCGCCGAGGTTAGCTGCGGGACGGAAATGTTAGGGCTCAGAGTGGAAGACTGAGAAGCAAAGAGCGGGGGGAGGGTCGCAAGGAGACTGCTTCTGTGTTCGAAACATGAGTTAAGAGATCGATGTTGATGTAGGGTCAGGAGCTTTGCCTTGGGGCCATTGTTAATATTAGTCTGAGTAAGGATGAATAAATCGTGGTTGTTTATTGTAAGCTCAGTAAGAGCAATAGGTAGTAACATGTCCAAAAAAGGTACAGTCAAGCAGATCAGGGATGTGGTTAGGTCATAGAATGAACAATGTGTTACAGTGACACGTCTACCGTTCCCACTTCCTGTGCTGCCGCGATGGGGGCGTCTGTAGCTGACATCGTGTCCGTGTGTGCGTGTGTGACAGATTCACGAGTCTGGCGGGGAGCGGGCGGTGACCCGCACCACGCGAGAGCAGACGGGAGACAAGCTCTGTAAGGAGACGGTGCAGAGGGAGGTGCGCAGGAAGGTGCACAGCGCGCCACAGCCCGCCACCCGACTCAGTGAGTAGATACTGTCTCTTAAGCCACCAATCGGCGCCACAACCCGCACAGCGCGCCACGGCCCGCCACCCGACTCAGTGAGTAGATACTGTCTCTTAAGCCACCAATCGGCGCCACAACCTGCACAGCGCGCCACGGCCCGCCACTCGACTCAGTGAGTAGATACTGTCTCTTAAAGGGAATGTTTCACTTGTCTGAAAGTTGTCCAATGTACGCCGCTTGTGGTGCAAAATATGAAGTTAATTGCTGCCGAACACGGATCTGACATTGTTTCTCAAAACATGCTATAATTTTTATGAAAAACTAGTTTTAGTATTTGGGCTGATGAGTCAATGAAGATATTTTTGGAACATTAAGACTAAAAAACACTCAACGCTGCAATATGTATGGACTAGTGTATGGCTAATGTAACTACCAAATGTAAAACAAGTCTACTTTCATCAACATTTTATAAAAAGGGATATGACTAACAATCGGCTTTAAGCGCTACCTCTAATACACTAGGGGCCGTGTATTTTTTGCAGATGTTCAAAATCAAATCTCAAATTTTACTTTTCGATTTAGACCTCTGTGGGGTGTTTTTAACTTCTACAATATTAATTTCAATGGAATCCAACAATTGCCATTCCTCAACTAAATCTTATGTTAATGGTGAAACATCTCTCCGTTTAAAGGGACACTGCTCACTTTCCAAATAAGTTCTAAATGTACGGCCGTTTGTGGTGCAAAATTGAAGTAATTGCTGCTGAGCAACCCGACTTTAAATTTGTTCTCTCACAAACATTGCTAGTTCATGAAAATGCGTTTTAATATTTTGGGCTGATGACGTCATAGTGAAGGATTTTTGAAAAAGAAAAATCCTTCATCGCAGTGCCATACAGTATGACTAAGTGTTATGCTAATTTGGCCAAAGGTAAAAACAATGTCGAAGTATCCACATTTAGTAAGAGAACCTAACGACATCGCTCAGAATCCCATTCAAATAACATTGGGGACTGGGGATGTTACTGAGGGCCTCTTGCCACCAAATAATCTACCCTGGGTACAAAAAATATCCAACCCACATATAAAAGCTACTCAGCCTGATATTTTTATTTTTCTCTTGCACCAAGTCAACTACCAACTTTGGCTGCCTGCGCTTGGTGCAAGAGACAATAAATTATCCGGCGGGTAGCTTTATATGGTGGGTTTGGATAATTTTTACCCGGGTAGATTATTTGGGTGCAAGAGGTTCTCTAGATGTCAATAATCAAACTCGAACTTTCTCTGTGATTCGACCTCAGTGGTTGTTTTAACTTATACCATACCTAATTGCAATGCCAAGCAGCCAAAATGGCTATCTTAACTCAAATATAATGTTAAGATGGCAGTGTCCCTTTAAGCCACCAGTCGGCACAGTGAGTTTTGTNCAGCCAGCAAATATGATAGGTGGCGATTGAGTCCTTTAACAATACATGTCAAAAATAGTCTGTAAACACTATGCAGATATTGTCTAGCGGAGCGGACGGGTTAGCACTAGTATGCAATAATCCGCCCCCTCATTGATCATGGAATCAATGAGGAGGTGAAGACATCCGTCGGTGAACGAACATGCAACTAAAAAGCATCCAAAACTGAGCTTTGATGACACCACCTTGACAGCCAGAAGCCTACGTGATTGCAGAGATGAAGCGGATCGGAGAATCGCTGAGTCAATTTGCATTCGAGACGCGGGGCCGAAAATTAATGGCAAAAATGGAAATGTTAAAGATAAAAGAGTCCCCTGCTCTTGTTTGACCCGACTCGTTTCAGTCCGATGATATGATAGCGCCTCGTCAGCACCCAGAGGCGCTGCAGCCTTACAAGACAAAACCTGGTATAAAATATATTTTCAGGAAACAACCGACCGAACAGCCGACCAAGCCTCGTCTCACAGAAACCACTGAAGTGATACTTAGCTTCACTATCGTCGATATAAGTTAGGTGCAACCGCATCATCATCGAAACATAACTCGAGCACACATCTGGCAAGTATCTCAGAAGGAGTACTACTCCTTAAGGAGTACTACTCCTGAAGTAGCGGTCCTGCAAGCCACACCTCTTCCCGGGGCCGAGGGTCTCATCCCCCCCCCCCACGAGGCGATTCTCAATCGATCGGTGCGCGTTCTTGCACCGAATATTACCAGCCTGCGGATACTCTCTGCACGGTGCATGACATAACAAATGAACAGTAGCAACGTAAGTTAAGGCGAGGCAATGAAATGTAAAACGTATATTCTGAATAAGCATTGCGATATAACTCATTGTAATGTGCTAGGACACCTGGCCAACATTGCATGTATCATAAAATACACCAGACTATTTCACATTGAACTGACGATTTAAGCTAGTCATTAAATGTTACCAAGCGGGCGTTGTTTGCTCAAACAGTATTCGGTATGCATACATTATGAATATAAATTAACTTGCTCAGAGCACTGTCATCCCTCGCGCTTAGCTTTTCGATCGCGATAATATATTCTTCTGGTGTACAGTTTTTACAGTTTTGACAAGTCATGCGCCTGTCACCAAACCCCAAATCTTTTGTAATGGATGCTTAAACCATTTAATAGTTTACACTAGTTGTTTTCTGTCACATTGCAAAACGCGTGGCGTCAGACACCCTCCCTCTAAAACAGGTTGGACGACAAACACAAACAAGTTAGTTCATTGCTGGAACACACCAATGTCGACAGCAAAGATGGCAACGTTACAGCAACATACAATAACGCACGATTTCCTTGACCTGCAAAACGTATTTGAGGTGGCAAAGAAGCACAGCTTGGGATTGCAACATCACAGAAGCCTTTTTCCTATTCATAGAATCATACCAGATGTATTCATTAGGATGGCTTGTGAAGAAAGCCGCCGTGAGTGAGAGCCGCTTGGCACAACAATTATAACGGCGTACCTACGGTGCTACAATCAAGGGTGCGCCCCTGGCGTCGAAAGCTCACACCAAATTCAAAGACTTAAAGTTAGCACCTAACAAATCTTCCCTTTTCCGGCTCACTCAATAAGCACGTAACCACCTCGTCCCCAGCACAGCGCGTCTCATCGGCACACCTGGGTGGTCCTCTCGGCGCCGCCAGCGCCGCCTAGCGGGCGGCGTCAGCGCCCCTGGCGGCCGGCGGCGGCACTACCGGCAGAAGTGCTGCGTCTCCACGTGCGGACACTGGTCGCAGGTGACCTCGCAGCACCAGTGGAAGCGGCACCGGCAGTTGACGGTCGTGTTGAGCTGCACGGTGGTGTAGCCGCGGCCGCAGCACATGTGATCACACCCGCCACGCTCGTGGAGGCAGCGGCGCCCCTGCGTGCCCAGGCTGCCCAGCCGGCGGTTCGGCTCGCAGAAGGTAGGGCTCTTCTCAGCGTAGACGAGCGCGCGCCGCATTCGTCGGCCTGGCGCGCTGTCCTCGCGCGCGGGCGCCAGGCTCTTGCCGTCGTTGCCGGGCAGCACCCGGATCGCCTTGTCGTAGCTGGCGGTCAGCCGGTCGCCGACCTCGCGGAACAGCGGCATCCGGCGCCAGCAGGTGCGCACGGTGCACGAGCCGGACAAGCCGTGACACTTGCAGGCGAGACGCATGTGCCGCCGGATAGTCTGAGGGCAGGGACGAAACTGTGAGACAGATGCAGCGAGTCTAGAAGGAGAGATCACGGCTCTTCCCTTGAGCTCTACGGAAGGGCCAAAGCCGAAGTGCATGTAGAAAATCCAGTTGAGCGGGAAAAGGTTTATTCTGTTTTTTGCATACCTAGTTGAGCCTTTTGAGAGCCCATTCCAGCATCCAAAGGGACAATTTAAACTTAAAGAGAGCTGAATGTCGCCTGAGGTTGACCCATTATGACCTACTGAGGACCTATTTGGGTTACCGGTTAGAGAACAAAAAGGCCGATTGACCCACCCAAGTCTGAGGGGCATTACTGGATGGTGGTCCCCATGATCGAACCTTGTTCTGACACTATAGAATAGGTGCAGTCACTCTTGCTAGGCTAAGCATGGTCACGCCACTCGCCAGATTCAGAGATTTAACTTTCCGTAGACTGTGCTCTCATTGAAAATCTGCCTGTGATTTTGAATTAACGTGTTACATATATTCAACTTCAAACTATTGTTATGAGCTCTACAATCCTCAAATCTCGGTGAATGTACTAATGTCATTACGTGAGGAATTATGTCTAGTGCAGTTTTGACTGGCGCCGTGCCTGAGCCTAATATGGAAGAAACGAGACTTGACCAGCACGCAAGGCCGACTGACAAAATAATTGTAGATAGCAATCCTGATTAATCCTGCCGCTATGTATAGTTGGCAGCATTACGGATCACGAGAAGGGCCGCATGTGCCCTGCCTGGAATCCGCCGCTCCCTCAGAGATGAGCTGGACCATTGTAGTGAATTTATAATGTAAGTTACCATTTACAATTCACAGCTTGAAATGAATTGCGATTTAGATAGCCACATTGAGACGCGGAACATAATGTAACACATGTTATTATGGGTGGATAAAAGGAGGAAGAAAATGGCTGCTATCAGTTCTGTTTAACATTTATTATATTTCAAGCATGAAAGTAAAAATGGGAGGTACTCAATAGTGGATCTAGGGTTCGAGTTAAAGGGGGGATTTCGCTCCGTTTCAACAGCGAAAAAATGATGACGGGGTGGGGGTGGGGGTCCTTCGCGCGAAAGAGTTGTTGACGAGGGAGATAGTTTTGTCTTCCTAGTTATCACTTCTTACAGCCAATGCGGGCACTCACTCACAGCACGCACTCATCTCAGTTGCATACGTGCATTGAATGCTCTCATATTCCTATGGGGGTCATTTGCTTATGCCCCCTGGATCCGCCAGTGGAGGTACTTTCTATATTCTTAACGAAAACGGTATGTATAGCCCGGTGTAGTCCGGAAGAAAATAAAGAGGACCGTATTCACTATTCAAATTGTCATCATATCTCTTATAAGAGAGGACTCAACATGACAATCAAAACACAGTTGCGTCGCTTGCATGAATAATGCAAATGAATATTTGATGAAGTACGTTTTCTTTCGGCCATTATTTTGCTGTCGAATCCAAAAACATCACCGGCAGGCCCTTCCTTTCCAAAGCGATATCATGCCATCACGGACTGGCCAATAGCAGACCGATAGAACGCCAGCGCTCGCCAAGTCACTGCAATAAACAACAACGACAGCATGATCACTCAGTACGCACCTGCCGGCCGACGTCGTTGTTGTGCAGCATGATGAGCGTCTTGACGTCCGCCTTCCTCCTGAACAGCGCCTCCAGGAACTGGCGCGACTTCTTGTAGCCGTAGACGACGTTGTCGCCGCAGCCGCTCCAGGACCACTCGTGGTCCGGCTTCCTCACCGACCATCGGGCACCCTCATGACCAACGCAACCGCCCACGTTCATCAGCATCCACCCGTCAGTCACCACTCAGTCACACACGCTCAGTCACGATCCACGACCCTCCCCAATGGTCTGCGACTCGACGACGGAATACGTCATACTCGCCCGCTGACGAGACGGACGCTGGAGGCGTATCCAGGCGGATCCGCCATTCACGCCATTCAATGGATGCGAGTAACAAATTATGTGCCCCATGTGTGTGATGGTGGAGAACGCTGGCGGGAATCGTCGCAGGGGTGGAGGCGGTGAACGACCATGGCCGCAGGAAGCACGCGGGTAACACCTATGCCGCAGTGTGATAAGGCGATAACAACCTATCGCGTGGGTTCATTCAGGATGGGGAATACAGTTTCACGCCGAATGATGATTGAGAGGGACAACATGTCTGTCCAGAATGCCAGACAGTGAACAGTGACCACGACAGTAAGTCCCGACCACTCAGTCTGGCAGTCTGGAATGTTAGACGGTCAAGAACATTTTTCTAAAAAAAATAGTTGAATGTTGTACGATGGCTTTCCCAAAGTCAGAACCACCCAGAGCAGTAGCTTCTTGCGCTCCGATGTCCGGCACTGCGCCTTCAATATCTGCAGAAAAACCCCGACGACGACGTCGGTACTTGTCTACACGGAGCCAGACGACGTCTCTTCTAACAGTTATGACCAGCACTCCTATCTCCGAGCTATACAAACTCGAGTGCCCACCGCCCTTTGCGTGTGACTGCCCCCCTCGACGCTCATCTCGTGTACTGCAGCCCAGATCACTCCCACACGTGCCACCGGCCTCTGATTCTATTACGATCCGCGCACTTGCAGCCGGTGACTTACCTCTGGCGGCCGATATCTGCGCGACTTGGTGTGACTCGCCGCTGCCATACTAGCCTGGCCTTTGTGGATGAACGCCTGCCACCGGTCGACAGGTTCGCCAGACAGGCGGACAGCTCACGACCGACGCCGAGGACCGGACACTCGGTCAAACTGTGACATGTCTGAGCAGCACGTCACAGCTGCGCTGTGTCTCTCACCGCAGCGGGTCGGAGGGCGCAGTGAAAGGTACGTCGACCAGCACGCTCCATGGGGTAACGGAGAATAGGTTATCGCATCTAAAAAGGATAGTAAGTTCTGATGTTGTTAGATTCTGTTGTCTATTGGAAATAGTGATTTTGTCCACTGCGAAGCAGTCTTGTAGGTATCAGATGAGTTTCGGGTAATGTTCTTTTATGGATGTCTCTATGAATGAAGCTGATGACGAGATTTGCAATGACTCGTTTGTGTATTGAAATAGTCGCCTGCTTATGAGAGGTTGAATATATGTACACCAAACAGCGCTTTGCAGAGCATCTACTGCTCTTGGGCAGGACTGCAAGCTGATGGTACGGGCACGGCCAGACAGCTTAGTGCAACATAAAATGAACAAGGAATATATATTACTGACCGGGCCGACGAAATTATCTGGAAACGAGGTTTGCAAAATTAGCGGAGTCCGACGGCGAACACGAGCGTGCTATCCAGAGCTACCACTCCTCTCGCGACGAAACGAAGTTTCCAATGATTCTCAAGGCTTAGTCAGATAAATATTTTCCATACATGCCGGAATATGCTTTCAGAGTACTAGCACGAGGAACCTTATTCAATAGTTCATTAAGTACCATATATTTGTAACTATTAACGTTTGCCGGCAGGGAAAGCCGTCAAGAATAATAAATACCACACGGGCCGATTTAAAAATAATCTTTAGTACCCGAGTCGTGTGCATTTCTCGCCAACGACGACCGAACGAGGTTGAAATCTCGTCAAACGACACGATCCTAAAAGAAATTATATCTCCAAGCCTGTTATTTAATCCCTTACTCACGATGTAAGCTAGCAATCCCGCTGATTGAAAACTGTGTAAAATATTTGTAAAATGTAAATGCCCGGCGGCGAAAAGCTTGACCCCAATTGACTAACATTGATTCTGAAGCTTAAAGATATCCTCCTCCCACCACATTATATGCTCGCAACTAATGCTAAAATCAATACTGAAACAATTGATAGAACTTTGTTGCTTGCCCGCCAGCGATACCTAACATGGCAATTCGCCGCCCCTCAACAATTCTGGCCCGACATTTTCCTGCCCGGATCGTGCTATGCCTAAAGCATATCCCGGCATGTAGGAAATATCAAAACAGCCCTTGTATAAATGAAACAACAAATCGAGCTTGTACGCGATAACGCAAACTTTTGAGTTTATTGTGTTTCTTCAGGTAAACGGACGGTACATGGGCTGGCAGGAAGTTCTCTGTGCGAGGGTACCTATTTTTTTCTTTCGAGTTTGTTTTCTATTTACACTTATATCAGTGATGTATGAATTTGAGAACGCCACCGGTAACGAATCGGTCTATTGTTGATTTGTATGACGAAGTTCGGTTATCTGCTCTTAACTGATTATATTTGCTGAATATCATATCGGATAGTTGGTGAAAAATTGAGCCGCACAACACGCTTTTGGCGCCTGTGCAATTGTGTCAGAAGTGAACCCCTTTTATTCTCCAAAGACTTAAGGCTAAAAGTATGCAATAATTGAAGCCATTCCGTTCCGTATTTTTCTTAGAAAGAACTCATTTCCCATGAGCACCTTTCCTAATCATCTTTCTTCTCGTACTCACCACAGTTACAGTCGATGATGTGACCGCGGGAACAGCCGGCGGTGATGGCGTGCATCAGACCTGCTGATGTGATGGCGTTCACAAAGCCCGTCTCCCGCAGATCTGTGGCCACAACAGAGCAACGTTAGCAGGCAACAGACAGGAGGGGCATGGTCAGGGCATGTCGTGTTCAGTATGTTTTTGCGCTTGAAGTACATACACATTTTTTTGCATTATCTTTCACGAGGATGACAATTATTTACCCGACAGATTACGACAGATTCGCCAGTGTTCATTTCTCATTCCTATTAGAAAAAGTTCATTTATATAGCTTTGATAAGTATATCTGTATGCTTTGAATATCCGTATCTAGGTATCGCATGTAACGCAAATATAATATCCTTCGCAGGCTATATTGGCGTGTCCGCAATAATCCCGGAATCATCAAACACATTACGAAATGATAAAAGAGCACGATATAGATTGCATCTAATCGCCTCACGCAATGCCATGGATGGAGGATGACTTCAGGTCAAATTACACTTGGCTAGTGAAATGTGAGCCTGAGTTGTGTTAAAATGCTGGAATTTATAATCTGACAAAATGTTCAAATTAATATGCATCAAATGGCCTCAGTGCTCGCTCCAACCTGTCTGATGCAATCTGCGGTAAGATTTGGTTATGATAATGGCTCTTTTTCCAAGACAATCGCCATTTTTAGAGGTCGTCACAAGGCCGTTGAAACATATATGACGGTGATTATAAAGCTTATCGGCTAGTACAGGTTTCCTACATATCCTTTTCAGCAGATGGCTTTCTCACAGCGTCACACAAGGCTGGTCTCATCGTCATGTCGTGGATGGTTTGAGACTGGGAACTGACACCAGGAACATGCATGTCAAATGCAAATGCAAGACGTTAATCCCCGCAATTATATTTTATAGCACAGATAGTTGTGCATTCTCCGAGTTTAGAACCATCCCACTTCATACACTGATAACAACTTAGAATTTGGCCAAAATACATACATTGGAACTCCCGTCGAACATCCTTTTGACATCGGTTGACACCTTTTAACAGTATTTATTGGGTGTTCAAAGTTCTGGTCAACTCCTTTCAGGGTGTCGTTAGGGTGTCTGACACCGCTGATATACCTCAGAAACTCCCGTGGGAAATTTCTCCATTCCCGTGGTTAATTTATCAGGGATATCGGAGGTGTCAGACACCCCAAAAACACCCTTGAATGTGTTAACCGGAACTTTGTACACATACAAAATGCGGTTAAAAGGTGTCAATCGGTGTAAAAAAGAGTGATCGACGGGAATTCCAGGGTATGCATTTTGGCCACATTAAGGGTGTGCTATTTTTTCTCTCAGTGTAGGCATCGTTGTAACGAAAGCGTCTTCATTGTCATAACCATTGTTTTCTATAGGCTGAGGGAGGCGGTAATTCGTAAATCGTATCGTGTATCCAAATATTACATTTGTTAACAACATCCCAACCACCCGCAAGACCAAATATCAACACGCTCCATAAAAAGCACAAAAAGCCCTTACAAATAAAACAACCAACGCAAAAATGTTAAACTACCGTATTCATACGACTTACCTTGCATCAAGATCCGCTTCAAACTGCGCCTGTTGGTGGTGCAGTTCCACCGTCTATCTCGGAACTGATACTGACACTCTTTGGTTGCCAAGGCAACGCCCTTGTGCACCTGCTCGATGACCTCTGGCTGGCGGCGGCAGATTCGTGACCTGCGACCTCTGGCGTGCCTCAGCCGGCGGCAGACGCGGTCGGCGTCCATTAGGAGCGGAGATCCAATAGCCCTGAGGGAGGAGACATATACTGTTACCGAAAGTCACTGGCGTCACAGGAAGCTGAAGATGTGTGACTTCGTATCGGGCAATACCACGGTACTATGTATAGTGTATAGTTCCTCTACTATTGTGTTTGTCTAATGTCTATTTTGCTTATTTTGATTTCAGTTAACTGTTTCGTGAAGCACGAGTGACACAACTTGGAGGTCCGTTGCCACATGCAGCTTATTCTGTAGAAATGGAACGTATCAATTCATCGCGTCACTCTCCCAACCGGCCCTCCGATGAACGCTTGACTTCGAGCTGCCGGACGTGCGTCTCATATGTGTCCGACACGAAATCCGTGACGTCACCAGTCGTGACAGCCGTGACGTCATCATCGGTGGCACACGGGGTCGTGCTTGACACGGAATCCGTGGCGTCAGTAGCCGTGGCAGACGTCGCGTCCGTCTGTCTGTCCGTCTGACACACCGGCGACAGACAGACAGACAGACAGACAGACAGACAGACAGACAGACAGACAGACAGACAGGGTGGTACCTTGGCGCGACACGCGGCCGCACTTAGCCACTCTCCGGTCGCGGAATTACACCGTCGTGTCGTGTCTCCCGTCGTCCCCGCGTCGTGCCTTCGACGGTAGTCTGGGAGCTGTGTCGGCACGCTGGCGTCAGCCTCGGGACGGCTGCTCGGGACAACCGCTCGGGATGACCGCTCGGGACGGCCGCTCTGGACAACCGCTCGGGATGACCGCTCGGGACGACGGCTCGGAAAGACCACTCGGGAGGACCGCTCGGGACGACCGCTCTGGAGGACCACTCGGGACGACCGCTCGGGACGGCTGCTCGGGATGACCGCTCTGGAGGACCACTCGGGACGACCGCTCGGGACGGCTGCTCGGGATGACCGCTCGGGACGACGGCTCGGGATGACCGCTCGGGACGACGGCTCGGGAAGGCCACTCGGGACGACCACTCGGGACGACCACTCGGGACGACCGTTCGGGATTGCTGCTCGGGATGACCGCTCTGGACAGCGCGGACAGACCAGCGGAGACGGTACTGAGCTACTTTGTTGGCCACTGTTCTTTTTCCCACGGGCTAAATCAATTCGCTGTGCGGAGCAAATGTCAGAGTTGTCAGAAATGTTAGAGATGTTACCAATAGTGTGTGGTTGTAATCTGAACTGAAGAAGCGCTTTCTGAGTTTGGGGATAAGGTAGTTCCCCATGCTTTGTAATTATGTTGTGAAACACTTGTCTTTTTGCGTTATTAGCTAAGTTACACAATGCTTTGATCAATGAACGCTAACATTAGGAGATAATCCACGGCCTTTTTCATGCGAACGATATCGTGATTGATGCTATTGCCAGCGTGTTTTCAAGAGCACGAACATTGGGTCATAAGCTCACATAACACCTCCTTTGAGACCCGAATGAGGTAATCTCCCCTATTCAACCAGCCTTTCTGACCCAATGCGAGGCTGAATGAAAATGAATGGCTAGCACGGTCACATGTTGGGTGACTGTATCACATCAGTGTGTGTCAGGTCCCTCCACATCTCCATGTGGCATGCTGGTGAAATCAAAATGAATTTATGAAATTAGATTTATTTTACTGAAACGTATCGTGTAGTTAGGGAAGAGACGAGAACTGTTGGATGTCTTACAAGTCCTCAGGCACGGATGCCAACAGGTTTGGAACTTCTCCAGGATATTTAGAATATGAACTACAGCCAGATTGATTTGGCAGAGTTCGGAATTAACGCCGGGAGAACACATTTTAAAAAGGTTATTCTCACCACGCCTAGTTGTCGAAGCGGTTAAAGGGGAATATTCACAAATTTCCTTCAAAAATCCGGGATATCACTTGGAAAATCGTCAGACGAAACAAGCACATTATAATTTGAATACATTTTGCATATAAACATTCATGGCGTAAAGATATTTCAAGCTAATATATTTTAAGTTGAATACATTTCAAGTTAAAGTTGATGAGCGTTCCCGCTTATGAACCGGTCCGGTACATCACAGTACTTTGGTAACGAATCCAGTGTCGTTGCTAAAAGATCTCCCTACACATTTGCTATTTGTCATTAGGATATTCACATAAATATATGTTTCATGCGCTCTTTCTAGTTGTGCATATGTATCAAACATATGATAATCAACAAAACATCTGAAAAGTTCTTGAAATCGGCCAGTTTTAATTTCCGCCCGACCGGCGAACTATTTAGTGTTCCCTTTTTTTCAAATCATTTTTTCTCTCAACAGGTATTTGCGAAATAAAGTTCGTGGTCGGGTTAGGTCAGGTCACCAGGTTCAGGTCAAGTGACCCCACCTCCCAAAACGTTTGCGGTCGTGCCAATGCATTACAATTCACACATAAGCCATTTATCTGAACCGCTTATCTACAATCATCATTATACGTTTCACAAAACCGTGATGCATTCGGCGGATTAACTTGGCCCCGGACGACGACGTATTAGTGTATGCGATCTGTTTCATTGACCTACCAGGGACTTCGTCACGCTTCTTGGCGCACTTACTTCATTTCTGGCCCTATTACTTGTTTACAAATCAACATCCGGGGAGCGATCTGGCGCAGGGGCATAATTTTTGTCTTCTGTGCCGGTGGCCCGGGGTTGAATCTTGTGGGCTGCTGAAACAGTTGACCGGCCCCCATATAATAACCCTCGGAACAGGGTGAGAGTACGAATTAGCACCATGATCCCAAGAGGATACGGTGCTTGGTCCGCAAACCAAACCAAACCTAACCAAATCAACATTCAAACCGGAGATAGTGATGAATCTTGCTGTTCGGCACCATATGTAGTTACATATTTTTTGCCAACATTTATTTGTATATATATATATATAGTTGTTATTTCACTTCTAAATTGAGGTACTACCAATTCGATACCATTCATGTGTCACAGAAAAATAAGATAAATAAATTAAAGGTTGAATATTTTCCTTTAATTTCCTGTATGCCGGTAAATGACAATTGACAGGAACAGTGAAAATCACGAAACATTTTCTAGTATTTATTTATTGTCTACATAGCAACAATAAGCGAATGTCGTGTTGCCCTTACACGTTTTGGTGCCAATAAATAAAATAAATAATTAACGAAACTTACTACCAACAACATCCGACGAATCATGACATCAACTCGATCCGAAACACACATCATCTCACGGCCGCTGAGTTTCCCATGAAATACCCGATGACGTGAACACGACCGTGCTGCTGCGCAACACTCTATTTTGTCTGGCCTCACCAGAATTCTGGCAGCACCATCCGAACAGCAGCACCGGCTGAGTTCACCTGCCGTCATCTCCTCACGCCGGCTCTTTATCATCAGTCAAGTGCTGGCTCGCGTCCCAACCACGACCCCCGCCTCTCCCCCCTCTCTCTCCTTTCAGCACATCAGCAAACGCCGCCCGCATCGCCGCTACCGATGCCGACTCCGCCGCCGCCGCGGCGTACACCGGCGAGAACTCATCGCCGGCGAGAACTCGTCGGGTCCAGCCTGCTCGGCTTGCGAGCATGTTGGTATTGGCCGGACCGCCTCAGACTTGGCGACTGAGCCGCCAGTGCAGCCGGCCGTGGATACATCTCTTACCGCACGGCAGGACACGGCCTGAGTGATTTCCTCTCGCCCGGCCGCGCCCACGGCTCCGACGTCGGATCACGCGTCACGCAGGGGGCGATTTTTACGCCGCCAAGGCAATCTGCGCCGCGTGGCTCGTGCCGCCTACATTAAGCGTCACGAGCGCTGGTTTTCCCAGCCTAGGTCAGGAAAAATCCTGAACGGCTTTGCGGGGCGTGATCGCGGCGTTCGGTGCTGTTCGGCGGCGCTTTATGCCTGCGCCGGTTTTGCGCTCTGCGCCAGTTTTGTACCCGCGCCGGGTACAGAACTGGCGCAGAGCGGGTGATTCAGCGTTCGGCGTGGCGTGAGATGACGGAGCAGGATGGTGACTCTCGCCATGCCTGTCCCCTGCGGCCGACACAGGATAACGGTGAGGCGAGGTCTCAGCTCTCATCAGAACACAGCATCACGGTGTAACGTCGGCTTTACGTGTGTAAGTCGCGCGTCTGTGCATGGCCCGCCTGCCAGCCATGAATGGACAATGACACGGGCGGCAGGTGTGGCGGTGCTCACATCGAGGCTCTTCGGAAAAGGATTGTTGCCACATTGCGCTGTTGTTAGATGCCCGTTTTAGATGAAACTCGGCCGCAGCGACCTTCGCTCTGTGTCTCCAGCGGAGTGACATTATGGTTGGTGACAAATAGAATGACAGAGTAACGTGCGGGCTGGATAGTTGAGATGAAGCCATGTCAACACTGGTTCTACAGATGGTGTAAACGGTACAATGTCAGCGGACATGTCATCTGCGTAATGGCCATAACCTCCTTGGTGTGTATATGTTAGGGTTTTCTTGACACTGGAAACAGTTGCTTTGATTTCCGTTTATTACTCTGCTTCAGTAGGTATAGATAATTTATGACATATCGGAATCAACATATAGAAGTGTTTTCCAACAGGATTAAATTGCAAATGAAGCCCATTTATCGATATGTTGCTTACCGGATGCATTATGCCTTATGCTGGACACGCTCCTTGACTTCAATGCTATCTGAATGAATAGAATCATAATCTTCGGAAGACGGATGCTTGTTAGGTTCCATACTTTTCGGTGGCTAGAGTCTTGACGTCTTCCATTATATAAAATGACTTTCACGACGCTGTATCATAAAAAGACACTAGCGAATGCATCGCTTTCGCAATCATAGTTTTCTAATCATCTTCGGAGTTCTTGATAGTATCGTATCGCAAAAGGCGATCACCAAAAGCTTTCGATAAAACTCATCCAAAACTTAGATATCATTTAAGATTAAGATCGCAAGCCAGCCGAAGGTCAGGTCCAATGCCAGCTTTAAGGTGTTTGCGTGCATTTTTGTTTCACAGCTGACGTAAAATTGATGTCGAATGTATACCAAGTTTAACCTCGATGATTGCTTTATATGCAGTCGTAGACAGCACATTGTAGTAGTAGTAGGGAGTGTGTCCACTGCTGCGGAATGTCAAGAACATTTTGATTACAGTAAGAAGATATTTTTTTGATTGTTGGATACGAAAGAACTGGAGCCAATTAAGTTATTTTTTAATTTTAATTATTTCTCATTTTCTTCTTTGCTATCGATAGAACGGTTGCGACTTTAATAAGAGGAAACCAGATGTTTTGTAAAGCGCTGGACCTATGACAATATACAATCCGTAAGGATAATGCTAACAAACCGTCGAAAAGCAACATGACCGTCGATGCTCTGTTCGGCAGCTGATATTAACAATCACGAGCATTTTGTCAGAATTCCATTGGCCCGGCGCTATGACATACTAGCAATATATATATATATCGATATTTTGAGTATTAGCGATGCTCTTGTATTGATATTTACACATTGAATCCACGCTACCTTAATCTCAAACCCAGTTCACCTGAATGGGACCTGCTATTTTAAGTGCAGACATTGCCCGGATACCCTCTTTCTAATTGATGAACTCGTTGAACCATCCTAACGGCTGACGACTCCGCATTGCTCGTGCTCGGATAATCTGTACATCGTGAGCCACTGGACAGGACTTTTGTGGAGAGTTCTGTCCGTGAAGTATGAACGTGAATTTTGACAGGTGAAAGGGAAGAAGGAAGAGAAAAACGGCAGGTAAGGGAGGCTGCTAATCTTTTCTTCATGCGATATGGTGGGAAGGAGAGCGGAGAGCGGCGGGTGGCGGGCGGCGGGCGGCGGGCGGCGGGCGTCTCTGTATTGTTGTCATCACACCTCCCCCGTTGCATCTGCTCCGGTCGGGCCGGGACGCCAGCAGCCGCCTCACTGACAGACGGCCGAGTGACAGGCGGCTGTCAGTGCATGTCAGCCGTCAGCTGCCGGCCCGGTCGCCGCGATGACAGATACTACTCGGCTGGCCTCGGCTGCAACGCGTCGGTAGCCTGCATCGTAAGCGACGCGCCGCTGCCTGCCGTCACTTTACACCGCGAGCCGAGCGGCGCTGCAGCGGAGAGGGGCCGTCGGCGGGGCTGCTCCGGCCCGGCGGCGGCGAGAGGATACCAGGGTCGCCGACAAACCAGCTCCTGGCTCGTTAGCGCACACGAGTCACGACCGGAAATGCTGCCGTTGTACAGGACACGGCGCCGGGTGTATAGGCACCTCCAGGTATTGGGTGTTTTCAGTTATTGCGAAAAGGACTAAGCTCCGCGCAATGAACCACCACGTGAAGGCTACTGTCGTACTTTTTGCTGTATGTTATGTTTACTCATCATCTGCGGACGCATCTCTCATGCTGCATTGATTTTCACGACGAAACAAATTTGAGCGTCTTAGCGAATTCCCCCTACCGATCAACTTTTTCGATATGTTACATTTTCTCGCCGCGCGCTGACAGGCGGGCCTGGCGCCCGTCCCGTTCGGTCGCGCCGAATTTCCCACCGACCACAAACCGGAGCTGGCCCGGAGCTGGCGACGCCGGCCTGGAGTCCGCGCTCTGGAGTCTCAGTCGGCACCGTGAGCGCTGCCGGCCAGCTGCACTGTCCGATCGTGTTAGCGAGCCACCCAACACGTGTTCGGTCGGCCGAAAGGGCAGCCAGAGCCCGACGAGCGCGCGGCGCTGAGGTGCGGCGTGCCGCGCGGCGGCGACACCAGCGCCACCTGTCTCACTCGGCCGAGGCGCCAAACACGTCGCAACAGACCGCTAAACTGTTAGCCGGCCCGGACGCCTGCGTCTGAAAGCGGGCTTGCAGCGGGCTCCGACCCCCGGGCCGAGCCCCGCGGCGCCGACGGCGCGCGTCCAAACAGCGCGACGTTCGAGCTGGAGCGAGGCCGTCCGTCGGCGCCGCGCCCCGCCGCCGATCGGCTCCTCCGCTCCACCGTCTGAGAGCTCTGAGAGAGCTCTCAGACGGCCGCCGATCCAGCTCTGGACGGCCACTGATCCAGCTCTGGACGGCTGCTGATCCAGCTCTGGACGGCCGCCGGTCCAGCTCTGGACGGCCGCTGATCCAGCTCTGGACGGCCACTGATCCAGCTCTGTCCAGCTCTGGACGGCCGCTGATCCAGCTCTGGACGGCCGCTGATCCAGTTCTGGACGGCCGCTGATCCAGCTCTGGACGGCCGCCGGTCCAGCTCTGGACGGCCGCTGATCCAGGTCTGGACGGCCGCTGATCCAGCTCTGGGCGGCGTAGACGGCCGCTGATCCAGCTCTGGACGGCGTAGAACGTCGGGCTCTGGCAGGGATGCGGTCCACCGGTATCAGCTCGCGGCGCCAGCAGAGGTAGGCGAGTGTCGATGTGGGGATGGGGAGTGACAGGCCGGAGTGCCATCAACGCCACGGGGTGCACGGGCCCGAGCGGCGTTTACAAGAGATGGATGGCTTGTGGGCTGCGGAATCAAAATGTTTCTCCCGCGAGTGATTCGTTAATGGGTGCGAAAATAAACTAGGCTGAGGAGATGTTATCTCTTCTCGGCATCAACAAGAGGTGTGCGCACCTGGGTAGATGCTGCTTCCGAGGTTAGGGAAAGAGTGATCTGAGGACACATTGGGCAGTCTAAATTATACTTAACTTGAATGCTTCTTTAAGTTGAATGTTTTCTTTACCAAATGCTCAGGTGCAAACAAATATGGCTGGTATTTTGTGCCGTCCCGACCTATAAAAGAATGTTATGATGACCGTGTAATCTTATAGATCAACACCATGAGTCACAAACACAGGGAAATGGCGTCAAAAGCGTTGAATTTATGTAGTTTTAAGGGGTACACGGCTCTCAAATTCCAATGTAGATATAACTGACATCTGCGTTGTAAGAGACGATAGCTGACGCAGCTGTGACAAGGAGCTTTGGAACATTTCAACGCAGTGATTCAGCAACAAGTCCGGTGCTGACAGCTGCCTGAATGAGTTTTGACAATGTAGTACAAATAAACTCATTCTGTCGGCATACAAATACTTAATGCGGAAAACATGTCTTGATGTGGGAGGCAGTATAATGTAGAGTGATGGTATGCCACGAGGACATCACGCGACCTTGTCAAGCTGACACTACGAAGAGCAGAGTCTTTGCGTGACTGAGAGAGCCCATTGGAAACAAGGATTGTTCAACTCTGGTGAAATAAAACTCGGCTACGCCATCCTGTTTTCTGTCCTTACCTGATTTGTTGGACGACTGCCGGCATGCAAATATATTGTTTGCGAATTATGAAATTAGCGTCATGATGCTGCTATTTTTTTTCTGGTAGCCAAATGGTTGAGCATAAACATATTTGCTTCATGCATAACATGATGCCCGTATATGCTCATTACAAAACATTACAATTCACAACCCATTCTGCAGTTCATCGTCCGATAATGTTTTTATCCAGTTCGCATTAACTTTTCCATATTTTAATGACCATTACAATTTAGTTGAATTATTTTATTTTTATTAGAGAACTTGCCCATATTTCACTGAAACCTTTATAATTGAACATCATTCAACTCTCATTTACAGCTTTCCAATGCCTTACTCTGACGACAAATTATCATTGTAAATGTTATCTGGCTCCAAACACCTCACCTGTTACCAGTAAACACTTACTGGACATAGGGACAAATTTCAAGCTGTGTTTAGGTAGCCTGATGTTTTCATGTCTAACAAGTGAGCTATTCGCAGGTAACACTTCTGGTAGATACAGGTAGCCACAATACCTGGTACACTGTCTGGCGATTACATACCACAAGCCCAACTACACCACTACCAACTACCACACTTGTGCGACAGCAGCCAGTGAACAGAAACATGTAGGCGTTTTTTGCATGTACGCTTTTGTAAGCTTTCCCAGATTGCTCGTTAGTCCCCGCGCAGAGGCAATTCTTTGGCGAAGATGGCCACACGATTGAACTGAGTTCCAGCGATTCTCTCAAATGGCCTGATAGCTCGCTTAGCGCTAATGTTTTCTGCAGCCTGGATTACAGTTCTGGTTGAGGAGAAGTCTTTTAAGCCCTTAGGGAACCAGCATCACGCGCGCACGCATGCGTGTTTTGTATGTGCGTGTGTGTGTCGGTGTGTGGGTGTGTGTGTGCATGTGTGTCGGTGTGTCGGTGTGTGTGTGTGTGTGTGTGTGTGTGTGTGTGTGTTGTGTAGGTGTGTGTGTGCGTGTGTTGTGTGTGTGTGTGTGTGTGTTGTGAGACGGTGTGTAGGTGGTGTGTGGTGTGTGTGTGTGTGGTGTGTGTGTGATGTATGTGTTGGTATGTGTATGTGTTGGTATGTGTGTGGTCCTACCATTAGCTCAGTTTCATGTCACCATAAAACACTAATATGAAGTTAAACAATCATTTCATTTTGCAGGACATGGTCGGGTTCGTTTATTGCACCTTTAAAGGCATTTGATTCTTTTGCACATGAGTTGAATGAAGTGCTCCCCGTCAATGAAGTAATGCTTGTCATCTATAATATACTGACATTGAGTCATTTCGCTGTTAACGATGGACAGCTGGGGGGGTTTACTGTGTGTTGCAGTGGTGAATGTGGCCGATAATGGAAGGATTTATTATATAAATGGCGATTGAGAGAGTGGAGAACCTCCACAGAAACCTCCACAGAGAACCACCACAGATGGAGGTGACTCTGCACTTGTTCCACTGATAGGCTTAGCGGAGATCTATAAAAACTGCACACATGACAAGAGGCATGTCTTGGAATCACGTGGGAAGACGGGGACAGCTGGAAACCGACGCCATATCGCGTTCGATCACACGTTGGAGATGACGTTTACCTTAGTTCACCACACCTTGAGATGTAAACACAATACACATCCTGTCCTGAATAGGGAAATAGAAATCGGACTAAGGGAGTGGCTGAAATTGAGAAGCACAAAATTGCTTTATAATTTGATTGAATGCCTTCGCGTAGCTGTGTTTTTAAATATTACCCATTTGTTTTTTGATGCATTTCACATGCTCTGTTTTAAGATAAATCAGCAACTAAATACCAATAAGTATATTCTCTTTAGAGGGAGTGTGTCTTCTGCCTACTCACATAGCTCATGTGAAGTAGTTGACACTGGTCTATAAAACACATTTTTCTTAATTTAGCCATTAGCCCTTTTCACGATGGTTTATTTTGCGCGAAATGTTTTAAAACATTTTAAAATGTTTTAATAATGTTTAGTAGTAAGCGCTTTCAACGATGAATAAATTTGTCGAAAAAATGTTTTAACTCGCGCTACGGTCCCATACGGCGAGGGTTAAAACATTTCTCGCAAATTAGCATCGTGAAGACGGCTACCACTGAACATTTTTAAAACATTTTAAAATGTTTTAAAAAACATTTCGCGCAAAATAAGCCATCGTGAAAACGCTATTACTTCATTTCTCCAGAATACTCTAGTGCCTGAGATTCTTACAAAGACGTGCCAAAATAAGTTATCGGAGTCGCACAATTATCTACCGCCAGAGAGGCTTTCGCTACAAGAAGCTATTGCCTAACGATTATACAGCTAGCCATAGTATATCATTAGCGCAATAACCGAGCTAATAGAAAACAGCTTTCGTGCGCGCTATAGCAGCTACCGAACAGAGCCTGGTGGCCATTTCCATTCTTCGTGACACACAAGTTTATTGTCTTAGGTGCGCCAGGGGGGCTCACTTTCGCACTTAAGCATTAACACAAGATGTGTCAATCTATTATCAGCCTCTGCCTTGGTCGTGAGTCAGATGCACATCGAGTTTTGCTAGCCGGCATGATCAGCGTGCAAAATCCATTGGGATCCCTCTAAATCCAAAATTAAAAAAATAGAAGGACACGATAAAACAGCGTTCAAAAGCTCTTCAAGGCCATTGGTAAGTTTGAGTATTATTTTCCTCAGCTCAATATTGAGGTCACGCAGAGGTCATATAACGTCACCTTTTGAACAATATATAAATAACTTTTTTTTTTTTTTAAATTTTTTTCCCCAGAGAAACAAATTGCAATTGGATCGGCCAACTCTTTCAGAATCATGCTATTTTACTTATTGTGATGACGCAGGTGTTATTGATGCTCCAGGGACTTCTGTAAGATCGGCTGAGGATTCAATGTCAGTCACCAGCACCTTATTGCCATAACATCTTTGATAGAAGAAAGATAGAGACGTGCTGACACATTGTGTTTGTCGTTGTGAGTCACGTCGCCGCATATCCAACATGACCTACTGGGTTCACAAGTTGACCTTTCCCTGAGGTCATTTTGATAACAAATATCGTTGTTTCAAGCGCCTTTACGAAAATAAACACGATGGTAGAAAGTTACTGCTATATGTCTAACAAATAAAAAGTTATTTATGCAACGAACGTTTTGAAAAACTCCTGACCTTAGTGACTTCTGGGCTTAAATGTGAACCAGGGAGCCAGCCCATTTGAGAAAGCAATGTCGTTTGATTTTTCTGAGCTTTCGATTGTTGTTTTCTGTTTGTTACTAGCTCTCATAGTTTCTCTCATAATAAATGTGAGGTTTTCTAAAGCAAAGTCCATAACTTTTGAAAACGTGATCTTTGATGACTCTAGTGACTCAATATTGATCTGAGCCAAATAATGCTCAGCACTTCAAATGTCAATGTAGAGAGCTTTTTGATTTTTTTTTTGGCGTCTTGGCTAGCCGTTTTAGTTTTTCGGAGTTAGAGGGGGTGTCCAAGGGAATTTACACTTCTGATTCCTGCGCTAGCAAGCAAAGTCATTGTGCATCTGATGTCACGAACCAATCAGACCTTTAGACCCTGTTTTTGGTCAGAATGGTCTAAGCCTTGTTATAGAGGGGGGCGCCCTGCTAGAATAAACATTTTTAATTTACTCGGTTTTTTATAGTGTGATCGTATATGGATATAGAAAAAAAACTACGCAAACAAAGTATAAGTAATTTTTCACCAAATAAGCTCCAAGGATAAATTACGAGCGAGCGCGAAGCGCGGAGCGAGTGCTCATTGAATACCGGATTTTTGCTCACATATAAGCGGCCGACCGGCCGGGCCCGCCGGGCCAGAACCGCGACGCTTGGTCAGAAGCTTATATTTTTGAACCCGCATCCGATTGGCAAGCGGTCTTCGCCCATATGATGCCCCATGCAATGACATTATGATTATGCAGTTTTTTTTCTCATGTGATGGGTAAGCACGGCGCGTGACAGTGCCGAGTCAGGGGTGTCAGAAAGTATTATCCTGCTGTAGCTGAGAAACGGCTGGACCAATAAAGCTAAAAATTTGGTTGTGAAGCTGGAGACCACACACTGGCAAAATGTTGCACAGGTAAAACTCTGGGTCACACTGCACGTGCGCACCGTGCACCCTGTTCCGTCCACAAAATTACCTACAAAACATCGTTGCAATACGGACCTATATCTCAGCTAACCAAAAGTTCGCAAAAGATGCGGGGTCAAACACGATTGCGTAGAGCAACGATCCGCCCGGCGTATGCACTATGTGTCGATCATCGGCGCGTGGTACGTGCAAAGTTACTGGTATACAGCGCAAATTCATGTTTTTATGAACGTCTTCACAATATAAATCAGTGCTCAGCACCTATGGGATGTGAAGCGATGAAACAAACACCAATGTGTAGACCAATTGTACCGTCTCTAAAATGCATTCAAAAATTTAGGTTTGCATGCAGTATTTCACTGTTAAAATCTGTCTGTAATATTTTTATTGACGATTTTATCATATTCTCCTTAATTCAACCGCCGTAGCTTCCAAAAACCAAAGGTGCTATGACGATAAAAGATGCGGCTTGTAAAGGCGCAAATCAAAATCCATCTAATACCACCCAAAAATGAATTTTTGGCCTACAAACATGACGCTTATATTGCCAATTAAAATAACAGTTCAAACCTATTTAGTTTTAAAGTAATCGATTAGTTCGGATCTATTGCGATGGCCAAACAACACAGCGAACTAATTCAATGCAATGCTTTGCACAAGACGAACCTCCGTTAGCGGCGCTGATAAATTGACGCGGATTTATTCGGACTCGCTCGTCCTTCGCCGTTTGAGGCGTCTTACTGGTTTTATCGTTTCCAATACTCAAACTAATAGCTTCTTACCGTAATACAAATAGGTATATTTGACATTCCAAAAGGGTATGCACACTCCCTCTTTCCCCTGAAAATTCCTTTGCTTCAGATGAGCAGAATATCAATAAGTTAGCCTCTTATGTTGCAGGCATGCTCGAATGTTTGTAATCTGTAAAAAGTTAATATACCGCAACTATTCACCATGTGAAAAATGGTCTCATCTAAGCACTTGCGGTTGTTTGTTTTCGCCACCGTGGTCCTCTGCAGTAGCTTCTTCACAAACAGCTCGACCGCAAACATCCGCTCCACTTCCCCGTATACTGCCGGGTAATTTGTATTCCTGATCCGGGGAGCAATGCCAATCCTGCCGATTTTACAGAACACTGATACTTTTGTCTGTTGGCTGACTCAAAAGACAGCGGAAGCATCCACAAAAAGGCATTGCTAACTAGCCGGGGCGCCCGATCTGTCTCTCCTGCAATGACGGCTTGCGGTTGGGAATGTTGCACTGATGTACGGGCTCCGGGGATCAAACTCGGAAACTTATTGACTGGTGGTGAGACCTATCAGGATGTGCACAAACCGGCTGTGCCAGGATTCCATACCAAGCTCAGCCGACAAGTAGCACTTCGCTTTTGAAGAAATGACATGATGCACACGATTGTCATCCCCTGTGCTCAATTGTTCTCATGGCTATTTTGTTAGTTAGGTGTCTGAACAGAAACTTAACCCGGCATTGGCTTGGGTCTCAGCCGAACGCCATTGTCTGGGGGCGTTTTTTGCCCCCTCTCGTCATCTGCTGAACCAATAGCCGCAGAGGGACGCGCAAGGCGGCAATCGAAAGCTCTCAATGATACGCATCTAAAGCATACAGTACATGACCAAAATAAGGTCACATGTCAGGGCACGGTCAGGTTAAAGGTCAAAGTTGAGATATTTTAACTTTTGGTTCATACCTTCCATCTAAAGCCTTAAATTGAGACTATTATCACCCAAAGTGCTCTCAAAGCTAAAACGCATCTCCCGTGTAAGCAAAAGGGAAATTTCAAGCAAAGTTCAATTTCAAATAAGATCACTTTAAGCAAAAGGTCATGCAACTTATGTTTAATTAGTTATTTTACATGTATAATTCGAAAGTCGCAGCCATTTGCACAATCTGACATCATATAAGGTCAAAGTCAGGTAACAGTGAAAATGAGAAATTGATAAATATCAATAAAAATACAATCTTTTACTAGTTTTGCCTCAGACATACAGTGGCGGCATTTATATATAGGTCTTGTCTTGTCATTCAAGGCAAATAACGTACCGTTTCAAAAAATGACGTCACAAGTCACTCAAACTTAGGGACCATAAGTCAGTAAAAAGAAGATATTGCTTTGAAATTCGGTTTTAGCATTGTCGATATGTTGTCCTCATACATACAGTCCGATTTGTTGAATATATTGTAAAATTTGGATTTTGAGGTCATTTTTTCAAAATCCAACATTTTTGAAAACTCTAGATTTTGATGCTCTAGCCCTAGTCATTTGACATCTTCAAACGTTTGTATTGCATGTTTTTCATAAATGGTCTTTGTACGGCCTGTTTAGTTTGACTGATTTTTGCGTCAAATTCGTGTGTAGTGACGTCACTCAATTTGATATATCTCGATTGTGTTCGGCGAGATCGCTTCATTTTTCACAGAAGACGCCAAATGGACGTAAGAGAAGGTAAGCGAACTGTCGCGATGATAGCTTTTTACGTTTTTTAAATTGTGCAAATCCCTCAGGCGGGGAAAGTTTTTTTTTCGCTCCCAAGTCAACGCTGGGTTAACTGAACAGGATATGTACTTTCCTATTTATACCTTACGGACAATTCCTAGAAACTTATGATTTGCATGATACATCATCTGTTGAAGCTTTTGATGACAAATTGGTAGAGCCTGTAAATATACTAACTTTACATTATGTGTTATTGGGGAAAAGCATTCGACAAACCAGCGTACTTCATGCTTTCGAAACATTAAACACTTTTAAATAAGTGAGCAGTAATTTTGTACAACCTGCAACAGCAGGCAGCGTGAATGGCCATACCTACAAGATTAACTTTGATAAGGTAGGTAAAACAGGCAAGCTGTTTGCATGCAGCTGTTCAGGTGTAGTGTTCATATCACCCTTTGCACGCTACGTGATGTTTATCCTGAACTATACAGTTACCAAAGTTTACCTTTGCCATCTGCTGGAATGAATGCAATGAATGAATACATATCGCATTCATTGCTAATTCTTAACTCTGTTCTAGCAAGTGGCCCAGTGTGACTCATATTCCGTTATAAGACCAGACAATTAGCTTCAGTTTCCAATGTAGATATTTACGTTTAAGGATGTATTACCTAATTACGGTAGAATGCTTTCACCGCTACCTACCTTATATGTAATTGGTATTTAATTTGAAGTTGTTCGTGTTTTATGGCACGGAACACAATAAGATATAATTGTAAGCGACATCATTAAGGTTACCTGTTCGATGGATATGTCTATCATTAGGTTTGCAGGTCTCGATCATTACATTTTTCTCGTTTCATAGATGATGAGCAGTGCATGTATTAATATATCCTGTTAATGCAAGCTAATACACCTATAATGCAATCAGGAAAATTCGTTCTTCTAAACGCATATGAAGTGACCTTATAGCTTACATCACTTGCTTTGCAATCTGCATCACTCACACTATAGCTTGTCTTACATCTTCACGTTTTTCTTTCATTGAAAACATCTGCACGCACATTGCACATGACATTGGCAATAGGACACGATAGCATAACACTGATTTTATGCATTAATCCGAGAACGATTTGTATCATCACGATATGTCCATAAACGAAAAATCAAAAACGAAAGAAAAGGTTGGATGCTCGGGTAAAGCGGCAATGGGTGGCGCTTGCCGATCCTAAACAATCGGCTATAGGCTAGGCCGGCTGTTTGGAGGCCACAGCCTTGGCTTGGTCTGGGCTGCATGCATGGCGCCTCCAGCATCAGCGTACCCTGCACGCCTTTGAGCTACCAGGCGGCTCCGGCAGCCGCCGCCACGTCAGCGGTGGTACCCGCCACGTCAGCGGTGGTACCCGCCACGTCAGCGGTGGTACCCCACGGTCAGCGTGGTACCACGCCCACGGTCCCAGACACGAGTGGTACCACGCCACGTCAGCAGTGTGACCCGCCAAGCGTCAGCGTGTACCATCCCACGTCAGCGGTGGTACCCACCACGATCCAGCGGTGTTACCCGCCACGTCCAAGCGGTGGTACCCCCGTCCAGACGGTGGCTACCGCCAGTCAGCGGTGGACCCGCTCACGTCAGCGGTGGTTTATCGCCACGTATCAGCGGATGTACCCGCCCGTACGCGGTGGTGAACACCGGCCCACGTCAGCGGGTACCGCCCGGTCTAGCGGTGGTACCCGCCCACGTCCAGCTGGTGTACCACGCCACGGTTCAGGGTGGTACCCCCACGTCCCAGCGGTCGGTACGCCGCCACGTCCAGCGGGGTACCCGCCACATATCAGCGGGGTGGTACACCGCCACGTCACGCGTGAGTACCCGCCACGGTCAGCGGTGGTACCCGCTCACGTCAGCGGTAGGTACCCGCACCACGGGGTCCAGGCGTGTACCACAGCCACCGTCAGGCGTGGGTACCTCCGCCACGTCAGCGTAGGTTCCCCGCCATCGTCAGCGGTGGTACCCGCCACGTTCAGCTGTGGTACCCGGCCAACGATCAGCGGTGTACCGTTGCACCACGTCAGCGGTGGTCAACCCGCACACGTCAGCGTGTACCCGCTCCAACTATCACGGTGTATCCCACGCCTAACGATCAGCGGATGTACCGCGCCACGCGGTCAGCGGTGTACCCCACCACGTGCCAAGCGGTGGTACGCACTCACGTCAGCGCGTGTACCGCCAAACGTCAGCGTACGGTAACTCCACCACGTCAGCGAGGTGGTACCCGCCCACGTCAGCGGTGGATCCCGCCACGTCAGCGGTGGTACCGCCACGCAGCGTGTACCTCGCCCCGTCAAGCGGTGGTAACCACCGCCACGTCAGCGTGTACCCGCCACTAGCGTGGTACCCGCCACGGTCACGGTGGTAACCTCGCTCACGTCAGCGGTGGTCACCCCACCAACGTCCAGCGGTGTAGTACCCGCCCACGTCAGCGGTGGTACCACCGCCAGGGGGGGGCGCTCGGACGTGGTACCCCCCGCCACGTCAGCGGGGTACGCCGCACAAGTCAGCGTGGTACCGCGCCACAGTCCGGTGGACCCCACGAGTGACCGACGTCATCACGTCAGCGGTGGTACCACGCCACGGTCAGACGCTGTAACCCAACACGAGTTCAGCGTGTACCCCGCCAACGTCAGCGGTCTGTACCTCGCCACCGTCACTGGAGTGGTACCCCGCCACGTCAAGCGGTGGTACCTCGGCACGTCAAGCGTGGTAGCTCATCGCCACCACGTCAGCGATGTACCCATCCACCACGTCACGGTGTACCGCCACGCATCACAGGTGAGACCATTACGCCACGTCAGTCGTGGTACCGCCACGTTCAGCGGTGGTACCCACCACGTCAGCGTGGTACCCCGACCACTCAGCGGGAGACCCTGACGCCACGTCAGCGGTGGATACGCCGCCACGTCAATGCGTGGTAACTACACCACGTCAAGCGGTGGTACCCGCCACGTCAGGAGTGGTACCTCTCACGCCTACGTCGGCGGGGTACTCGTCCCGTCAGCGCGTGGTACCCGCCACGGGCTCACAGCGGTAGGTATCCCAAACCACCCCCAAGGACCCTACTACGCGACGCCAGCGAGGCCACGTTCAAGCGGTGTCGCACACCACGTCCAGCGGTGGTACCGCGCCACCACTCTACGGTACCGCCACGTCAGGGTGGTACCGCCACGTCAGCGTGGTACCCGCCATCACGGTCGGTACCTCGACGCCACGACGTCAGCGTGGAACGCCACGCAGCAGGCGATCTGGAAGGATGTGATAGCGGTGCGCGTAGGTCTATATAGTACGGACTGGCTCGAGCTCGAGTTCCACACTCTGCGGGCATTAAAATAGAATACCGGTCGTGTTCCTTCAAAATCCCGTTGCATATGGACAAGGGAACAGTTTTGACCCACCTTCTTTACGTACCCCTTTCGCACCCCCAGAGTTATTTATTCAAATACCCCAAAACCCACCGATCTACCCAAAAAAACAAAACCCAGTGGGTTGGGTTTTTGCTCGTCACGACCCTCATCATCGTGACGCTCATTTACATTCAATATTTATTTTTCAAGCTGTCAAAAAGCAGAACGTTATTTTGTATTTTGATGATAATATCATAATACCTGGAATTGTCCGATTCACGGGCGTTGGTGCAAGGTGGATCAGTGAAGACGAGCACCATTGCACTGCAGCGATCCCTCACGGTGGCAGAGAATGCACGGTGCCCGACCTACCAGTGAATTAGCTATCATTGCCGATTCACGTGACACATTGCGGAGATTGATACGCCAAATTGGATCGCCGATCATGCCAAGGACTCGGCCAAGGACTTCCGAGAACACTTGTATCGTGTTCAGACAAAGTGATCTCACCGCGCGGAAAGGGGGATCACGAGAAGTGACGGACGCTTCATCTACGGAAAGGCATCAGGTACAATAGTTATCGAGAGCGTTAGACACGCTATTGTAGTCGACATGCATCACGTGCTATGTACAATAACAGACACACATTCATTCGGCAGTTGCACCTGATGTGGTTGAACCTGATGCAACTGCACCTGATGTGCCTTGCTTGTGGTTGAACATCATGCTTCTGCAACAACGCATTTTTGTTAAATCATAGATGTTATGGTTAGGAATGCATGGTACTTCCAGGTAATGCCATTACAAAACAGCCATAAACAAGTGAATTTTCGATGTAACGGAACGTTATGCTTTTGTAACCGGGTAATACGGGCGTAATCGGCAAGTTAACTGATCCACAAATACTCCAGCTACTTCATACATATATGATGTTGGCTTATTTTCTTGTAGACGAACCGTTAATTTAATAGTTCCGTGTTCTTCAAACAACAGTGACCATGGCAAGTACGAGCTAATAACAGTGATACTAAATCTGTTGATATTTTCTGTTTAATGTTTTCATCCAGTTTCTTCAAGTGAATTATAACTGATACCGGTAGATTGAAGCTAATTGACAGCAAATGTGCTGTAGTGTAAAGAAACAAGCACTGCGAAAGGAAAGGAATATACGGCCTTAGTTTTTGCAATGCATGACTTCGCACTACTTTTCGTGCATATGTAGCAGTGTTATAGAGTTCGGTATGACGTACTTTTACTTGCTGCTCACTTCTCTTTCGTTTGTCGTGACCTTCATATCTATAATTGACGTTAGTCTTGAGTTTGAGTTAATCTATCGCTTACAGCGCTAATTTCGTATTGCTATTTTTGCTCTCGGCTTCGTTAGTTTTCTTCCTGATACGTTCTAGCCCTAGCTATGATTTCCCGATGTTTCGTTGGCGTCTGCAGGCGCACGTGACGGATAGGTGACCGGGAGCTGGCGGCGGGTGGACGTAATACAGGTGCAGCATTGAAGAGTTCAAGTGTGTCCCTCGCGACTGGTGGCCGACTATACATAATTGGCACATTTGCGATATCTGCATGTATACCAGCAACTGATATGAAACAGCACCATCGGAATTTGGAGTTCTTCATCAATCGAGGGCAGCGGTAGCGAAAGTGGATGTCTGGCCCTGAGGGAGTTTTACTCCTCTCCAGGTGACACCAACAGACATGCAGACGTTAAACTGGCGACTGATGTTCTAACTCAGCTTGGTTTTAAATCAAATCACGGACCACCGACAACCTGAAACATCACCGGAAGTTCAGGAAAGGGGTTGTAAGAGCGACGAGGGTAAGCGGGGAGTGGACAAAATACATTGGGGATACGCGCAGCTCACGTGCGTCTGTCGGTCGCAAAATATAACCCGAGTCCCGACAGTACGTGTAAGAAGGAAATGGTGGAGCATGCGTAGGTGATAGATCCATTGCTGAAGGCGCCCTTTAATCCCCATCAGCTGATGTGGCTTTGTGGTAAATGACGACATGCATTAAGGGGAATAATGATTCATATACAATAAACCTCATTCAAGGCACAAACAACATCTCACACAATAGCCGTTTTCACGATGGATTATTTTGCGCGAAATGCTTTAAATTTGTTAAAATGTTATAAAATGTTTTAGAAGTGGCCGTTTTCACGATGGACTAATTTGCGAAAGAAAATCCTCGCCTTACGGGACCATAGGGCGAGGGTTAAAACATTTCTCGCAAATAAGTCCATCGTGAAAACGGCTACTACTAAAACATTTTAAAACATTCTAAAATGTTTTAAAACATTTCGTGCAAAATAATCAATCGTGAAAACGGCTTATACCAAAATGCCTAATACCCATTTATGTATTTGATACTCGTGCTACTTAAAAATGTGGCATATGCTTCGAGGATTGGTATTTACAAATGCGTTGTAAATCTGTATATTTCAGCGACCCCAGCTTAAACGCTTTGTTTTCACCCTGCTCTTTGACAGCTTAGTAATCTTGTCAAGCCAAGGCTTGCTAATGGGAATTGGTAAGCTTGTGGATAAGTTCATAGGGGCATGGATAAATCTAACTTATCATGACGTGTTCTAAACCTCAGAATAGTTGCTTCGTCACCAACAAAAGCGTTTGTCCTTGACTCCACTGTCATGGTAACCAACCCAACCGACCTCCGCAATAGTTGCTTAAGAAATGACGAACGGAATTGTGGATATGAATGAACTAAGGAAAATTCTGGTAATTTTTTGGGAATGACCTTATCATTGCTCGCAACGAACTGAACGATATTGCGATAACATACCGTAGTTTATGTCTGCATGTATGCATCTTATAAAACGATTATGATTTCGAAATAGTTCACCCATTCATTCATTCATTCATCAGTAAGACTTTCTTAGAGCATTCGCGTTTGACTGCAAAAACTGTGTTACATGCAGGTGGCTATTCCTTCCCCGTTCAGCTTACGCATCCCTCGTGTATCACGATCACAGCAGATGCCACTGGGTCCTCCCGATGCGCACGCAGGACCAGTGATCAATTTCAATAATATATCATCTCTCGGGCTACACCGCGTCTACTCACCACCAGATGGCGTCAGCGGGCACCATCAGCGTCAAGCAGACGACGATGATGAACAGGCGCATCAGCTGCTCCAGCATCAGCCGAGCCCTCATGCTGACCCCGCTGACATCGCCCCGGCACAGGCGCAGGCGCAGGCGGCAAGAGGCAGGAGGCAGGCGGCAGGCGCAGGAACAGGTGACAGTCGGCGCGTGAAGATGAGACCGCTGTTCTCAGATGAAGTATTCTTCTCTAAGATGAAGTGCGGATCGCCGGTCTTGTGTGAAGAACTGTCACTGTCACGCCGATGTCATTCGAAGATGAAGTCAGACTTCGACTAGACACCCTCGGGGAGCAGTTTGTCGATGCTGGTCCACTTGGATTAACACCACTTGACTCCCGTCTAGCGTTGGCACAGTGGACGAAAGTTGCAAGTGACCGGCTCCTGAAGTTTTGCGATAACAGCGCGGGCTCACCACAGTTACCACAATCGCGCGAGCTAGTCAGTCACCTCTGCAGTCTCGCTGCAGAATCCACACCGACGTCTCCACGCATGCGACTCCGATGAGACACCGAAGCGATGTGAGCGCTCCGACGTCGCCCCGCTCTGGTCAGGGTGTGAGCGTCCGTGCGGGCTGCTCTCGGCGGCGCGTGCAGAGCCGGCCAGGTGCACTCCCAGCACTGCACTGTGCCGAGAGTGGGGCCCGCGGCCGCGCCGCCGCCGCGCGGCTGGTCCGGCCAGGGGGCGGCGAATCTCTGGCGCCGTCTGCTCATCCTGCCGGCTCGGAGCCGCGCTCAGGTGATGTCTCCATCCTGCCGGCTCAGAGCCGCGCTCAGGTGATGTCTCCATCCAGACGGCAGGAGCTGGGGCCGCAAAAGGGCCGTGAGAGCGTAGGCGACTTATTTGGTGATCAGTACGAGGTAAGGGTTGTCTTTGTCGTGGTTCAATGAGGAAGGAACATGGTTTTCAGTGTGCCAGATATCCGTTCGTGAAGTTGTGTCCCGGTCACCTCCCTGCAGCCGGTGCTCGTGAGCTGGGGGTCATGATTTCACTGTAATGAATCCGAACGGTAGGAGGGTAGACGCTTAATACTGTGTTCATCAATCACGATGTGGCGACGAAAAATCATGCACATTGCTAAAGTTCTAGCACTTCAGGTGCACATATAAAAAGACTTGTACCTTTCACGTTTACAAGCAAGGTTTCCCATGTCAACTCATCTGGTTAGCTGCCAAAGGAGCGACTTAGACCACTCCGGAAATGGCTTACTGATTGAAGCAGTAGGAGGCACATTGGGAGGAACAATAAGAGGCACAGTAGGAGGAACAGTAAGGAGCACAGTGGGAGGAACAGTAGGAGGAACAGTAGGAGGCACATTATGATGAGCAGTAAGGGGAACAGTAAGAGACACATTAAGAGGCACAGTCAGTGGCACAGTAAGATGTACAGTAGGAGGCACAGTTAGAGTGACAGTGGGAGTAACAGTAAGAGGCACAATAGAAGACACAATAGGAGATACAGTAAGAGGAACAGTAAGAGGACAAGAAGAGAGAACAGTAAAGAAGGAACAAAAATAGAGAAGCTCAGTGAAGAGGCAGGCATAACGCTGGCACAGGGCCAAGAGGAACGGAGATAGGAGAACCAGTAAGAGGAACAGTGAGTAAGAGCACGTAGAAGGGAAACAGTAGGACGGATACAGTAGGAGACACCACAGTAAGAGAAGAAACAGTAGGAGGTACAGTAGGAGGACCACAGTAATATAAAAAAGAACAGGGAAAAACAACAGGGGACACAGATAAGAGGACAGAGAAAGAACAGTATGATGGAACAGCAAGAAGGAACAGAATATCAGCAGAGAGGATCAAGTAGGAAGCGGCACGAACCTAAAAGAGGAGGAGGCACATGTAGGGAGATACACGCAGGAGGGGAACATAGGGACACAACTAGGAAGGAACAGTAGAAGGCGAACACACCAGTGTCGAGGCTAGGGAACAAGTCAGGAAGGCCACAGTAAAGTGACGACAAAAGGCGGATCACCAGTAGGCTTAGAGGAACAAGGTAGAGAGTAGGAACCATAGTTAGCCAAGGCACAGTAAAGTGACCACAGTAGGAAAGAGGGACAGCACGTAGGAGTGAACAGAGGGAGGCGTAACACGTAGGACGGCACAAGGGAAGGACACAGTAGGAGGAACGTAGGGAGGAACAGATAGAAGGCACAGTAACAGTGACACAGTAGGAAGGACACAGTAGGAGGAACAGTAGGAGGGAACAGTAGGAAGGCACAGTAAGTGACAACAGGTAGAGGAACAGATAGGATGGCCACACGTAAGTGGACACCCAGTAGGAGGAAACAGTTAGGAGGCACCACGAAGAGACACAAGTAAGTGACACGAAGTAAAGTGACACACTAGGAGGAACAGATAGGGGACACAGTGAAGAGACCACAGATAAGTGACACAGTAAGTGACAACACGCTAGGAGGAACAGTAGGAGACAAAGTAAGAGAACACAGTAAGTACACACTAAGTACAGCGTAGAGGAAAGCAAGTAGGAGGACCACCAGTAACGCAGGACAGCAGAGCGTACAGTGACACAGTAAGTGGAACAGTTAGCGCTGCGCCGTAGCAAAATAATGATACAAATAATTGGTCGGTTCATGAAGTTGTCTTATCTCTTTTTACCGCTGGTAACACATTTCTTGCATCTTTTTTATTTCATTTAACTTTCGCAAAATGTATTATTTTTACGCAATTCAATAACATGCAATTTAAACTTTACTGGATGTTGAGGGCTTCTAATTTCTTCTGATTTTGTATTTCAAACTGTTATGAGAGACGGGTACCTTTGTTTTTAGCTTGCATTGGTTTTCTTTTCACTTACTGATTAACATTTCGTGAAAGAAGGTGAATATCACTGATTCCGGAAAGTCGGAAATTGTGCCAACACCTGACAGGTGGTAGCCGGGATTGAGCACCTGGGACAAATAGAACGAACTCAGCACAGATGGCTTAACCACCTGCGGAGGGACAGACGTCTGCCCCAGGTAGTTTATTTCGCCCGCTGCTTGCATGAACCGTTACGTCTTATGTCTTCAAGCTTAATGGAGCTTTTTCCTAAAGATGAATGACGCGTGTTCTGTCAAAATTTGGAAAAAATCGGCCCAGCAGAGCGGCTCCAGGGTCATGTTTTTTGAGAGGTCGTTACAAATGCGGTTGTGCGGCGCATACTTCCTTCGTAGTTTGTGGTGGAATAAAAGCGTCAGGAAACTAAGTCACTGCTATTATACATCATACATAATTGGATTATACATATTTGGGGGCAGAGGCGCACTCAGGTAAATAAAATGGGAGGCGTTATCCTCCGTCAAATTAGGCCCAACTTCAAATTGGTAAGATGATAAAAGGCGTTCCGCACATGGTGCCCCCACGTTGTTAACCTGGATCCACCTATGTACAATATATTACATTTTAAAAATTACAGCAACAAAGCCCACATGTGACGCTCCTATTGTCCCAAACATTCACGAACAGCACATATTTTTATCAGAAGATCCCCAATTTGTCATCCCTGAGTACGCCTATGATTTTCCATTTTGGTACTTGTCCTTTTTATATTATATATTTAAGACCATGACATTGGAAGCTCAAAAACGTTTCGTTCATGAAAATCAGTCGAATCACATGGCTGCAATGACCTTTCAAAAAACGCAAATATTGTTCGTAGTTTTTGCCCCTGGCCCCCCATTTTTAAACAAAAATAAATTTTGGATCTAAAAAGAAAGATTTCATTACGACGAACCGAATGGTTTTGTCCCATCGAAATCGGCCGAACGGTTCTCGAGATTTCTGGGGGGGGGGGGCAGAATCTGCCCCGCAGGTTAACGTAATTCTGGCCGCCCGCAGGGAATAGGAACCCGCGCTTGACCAGGGTGGGGAAATATTGCCCCTGACGAGTTTTCGCGAAAGTTAACAATACAATACAGCTATCAACGTTACATTTTCAGTACCTCCTACCACATTGATTTTATATATACAAAACACAAACGTAAAAATCGCTAATATTTGTTGATATAACACATATTGTGACGTCACTAAACACGAGTTTGACGGCAACATAAGCCAAAATTAAACAGGCCGTACAAAGACCACGTTTTCACTAAAATGCAAACAAAAATAGCCAAAACATAGAAAATGCCAAAGCCTACAAAATTTTGACCTCGGATTTGGAAGATGTTTGTTTTGATCCAACAAAATTCTAAAATATAATTTTGTGAATATTTTTTTTTCAAGACGTTAAAGAACAAAATACTTTTGGGAGAAACGCATATAAAAAACAAACAAAAAGTTCAAAACAATAACTTTATTTTTGACTTAGTTATGGCTCCCTAAGTATGGAAATACATGACTTCATATTTTTACATTGCATTTTTTGCTTTATTTGACAAAATAAAGACACATAAATGCCAGCACTGTATTTCTGATATACTTTTGGTCAAACATTTTTATACTTTTGGTCAAACATTTAGAAACAAACATTTTTGTAAGATTTATAAATACAAAAATGGCCTTACTTGACCTGAACTTGACCTGAGCTTGACTCTAACTTCACTTAAATTTGTTCAGATTATAAACCAGTAAAGCGCCGTAGTTGGCGATGAACGAGCAAGCGCGAAGGAAATGTATGGTGAATTTCAAATCAATCGGGGAAGTAGTTTCTTGAGATAACAAAAAAAAGTAGCGACACGTGCGCACGTGCAATGACGAACCAAACACCATCCCTGACTTGTGAATTGAAGTGGAGGCTGAGAAGATCCATAACACGACACCCAAAGTATTATGAAACACATCGCTCAGCCCGTTCCTTGAAGATAAGTATAATAGGGTGTTGGCCACTGCCGCACGTGCAGAGCCACACCCAACCCACTGACTTGTGCAAAAGGCGGCGGGCGCAAGGGTCTCTAAACATCACACCAAATGGAACACAATCGGTCAGCCGTTCCTGAGAAGTATAGAAATAGGAGTGAGTTGGCCGTGCGCACTGCAGAGACACCACACCCCGTACTAGATGAAAACGATGGCTAGTGGAGGGATCCCTAGACCACCAAACACCAAAATTTGAGCAACAATCCAGCCCACCGTTGACAGGGTTTTTAGCGACAAAACAAACCTTTCAACAACCCCTCCACGCGGCACGCAACCACGCAGGCAGTGTATTCATCAGCATGAGATCGGACTGCAGAAAAAGAAAACCCAGGGTTGACCGTTGTTGATGCGGCACTCAAATAAGACTATTCGACCGCGCACGCTTCGTTTGCGCGTCTTGGTATTGCGGATACATATTGGAATTACGGAGACAGATAACAGAGGGGAGGCAAGATATCACACCCGTCAATGATTTTTTGGATATGAAACCAGTCAAGCGCGGGAAAAAAGGAGTGTGCTCTACCTGCATCATACCTTTATCCCTAGGCTATATGGAACATAAGTTTCTGAATCCAGATACCAGGCCATTTCAATCTCCCAGAGATTATCGCCATGCCCCGCTGGGGTACCAGCGAACGCAGCCCGCTGGGGGCAAGATTATCTGCCCCATCGTTATCAATTCCGAACCAATAACCGCAGAGACAGGATGCGCAGATGAGGCAATCGAATAGATACTCAATAAGACGCATCCAAGCATACACGAAATTTTAACAAATGAAGTTCACATGTCAGTCAAGTCAGTTTAAAAAGGTCAAAATAAAGATTATTAATATTTTGTGCCATATTTTCTGATCAAAGCATTATATTTAAACCGTTTTACACGATGGGAGCATTATATTTTGCGCTGAAAGTTTTAAAAACATTTGAAAATTTTTAAAATGTGTTTCAGTGGTAGCCGACTTCACGAATGGGACTAATTGCGAAGAAAATGATTTGTAACCCTCGCCGTATGGACCGTAGGGCGAGGGTTAAACATTTTTTCGCCAATAGTACCATCGTGAACGCGGCTACATAACTAAAAACATTATAAAACCATCATTTAGCAATGTTTTAGAACATTCGCCCCAGCAAAAATAACCCATCTGTGAGACACGGCATTGAGGACTTTATCGTGCACAAATTGCTCTCAAAAGAATAATAAATATCCCAAGTTAAGCAAGAGTGAAATTGTATGCAAAGGTCAAGGTCCATATCGGGTCACAAAAGTTCACTGTTGGAAAGAGGTCTACGAAAGTCATGCGACACATGTTTTATGGGTTATTTTAAACGTATAATTCGATAGTATTCGATAGTTCGATAGGAATTCATTTTGACAACCTGACACCATAAAAGGTCGAAGTCAGGTGAAAATGTGAAATTGCAAAATCTACAAAAAAAAAAATCAGTCCATTTTGTCTCCGAAATACAGCTGTGACATTTATTTGTCTATATCTGGTCAAAAAGGTAAAAATGTAATATAAGAATGACTCCATGAGTTCCTTACACTTGGGGAGACATAAGTCAGTCAAAAATACAGTTATTGCTTTGCAATTTTGTTTAAACTATCTTCTATACTTAATTCTTTTACATATATGTCGGTTTTTGAAATGTTTTCACAAAATTTGGTTTTGTGATATTTTTGATTTTTAGGGTTCAAAAACTTAAAATTGTGAAAATCAGACAATAATATTTTGAAGACAATACCATTTCCTACCTTGTGTTGCTTTTATTTTGTGATTTGCCTCAAACATCCATTTTCTACGATTTCTCAAACATTTATAGTTTTTCCACCAAAAATGGCATGGCATAACATCATTAAAAGGTCATCTTCCAAAATGCTAAATCAAATTCATCTATTTTTTTTTAGTTTAATGGAGTCAAATTGATGGAGAATAAGGTATTGCAAGTTTCACGTTGATATCCCCCATTTTTTTTTGTTTTAGAAAATCCGGGAGGGGGCAGATTATGCCCCCAGCGGGGCGCGGGTTATACTATAGTTGCTGAGATACTCCAAAGACCCCAGGAACTGGTTGGTAGCAAAAAGTTATTGGGTCGACCCCAGAAGGTTTGCCACAACTAGAAGCATTGATAATCTCGAAATATCGATACAAATATGCTAGCATATGGTAAGCGTCGGCCAACAGCATTTCGACAAACCAGCTCGTGAGCGCTGATAACAGCTGTCGAACAGAGCCTCGGTGGCCATTCTACTTTTGGATGGTTTGTTAGTTCGTTGTTCGTATCGTTTGTTTAATGTTTATTGTCTTAAGTGCGCCGCGATCACATAAAATCCGCGACTCCCTCCGATTACTTTTACTATAGCGGTGGTCATTTTATCGATATCGAAAAAAAAATATAAGTGAAAATTAAAATAAAGGGGCTCCGCATGTAAATATCATCATATCCAACGATCAAACGAATAGCTACTTACCGAAAGCAAAAATATTTTTGACATTCCAAAACAGGAGGCAGGGTAGGTTGGATGGGGACTTGTGCCAGGATCCCGAAGTTGGATCTTGGATCCCAGTGAATCTCTCTGCATACAATGCATGAGGATCTGAGATCCATCTGGATCCCTCGGAGTAGAATACTTCAGGATCTTGGATCTCAGTGGATCTCTAATTAAAAACGAACATTATATCTTGAAACACATGATGCAGAGACTGACATCAAAATTTGTGGTCTATTTTGCGTCTGTGCGATGTAAATAATGTGTACCTGGATCCCGAAGTTCAATCTTGGATCCCAGTGGATCCCTAGGCATAACATATATCAGGATCTGGGATATTTGTGAATCCCTCGGCTTATTGTGAACGTGGATCTCTGGTGTCACATGTGGATCCCGAGACACAAGTCACAGAGATCCAGATTTCAGCTGGATCCCGGATCCAGGCATATGTCTGGATGGGGCTAATCAGGGAAGAAGCCCGCTTGTCAATCGGACGTGCGGTTGCAGAGATATGAGTTTTTCAAAAGCGTCGCCACGGGCCGGGTCGGGTCGGACCGGGGCGGGCCACTCATATCCAGATTTGTCCCATACACCATGGATGGACGAGCGAGCGCTTCGCGCTCGCTCGTAATAATATTATAACATGTAAAATATCACTGGGAAGCTGAGGTACTTATAGCCTATCTCAACCAAGTTAGATATGGCTATTTGTCAGAATATGAGGTCCCGAATCAATAACTTCTCGTTTATATAAATATCGAGTGATGCGTAACACGAACTTGACAAATTATATTAGCTGTTTTCACCATGGATTATCTTGCGCGAAATGTTCTACAACATTTTAAAATGTTTTAGTAGTAGCCGTTTTCACGATGGACTAATTTGCGAAAAAAAGGTTTTAACCCTGCCTACGGGACTGTAGGGCGAGGGTTAAAACATTTCTCGCAAATTAGTTCATCGTGAAAACGGCTACAACTAAAACATTAATAAAAATTTTTAAAACATTTTAAAACATTTAAAAATGTTTTAAATGTTTTACTAGTAGCACGTCTCCCCGAGAAAATTAATTTGCGAGACAATGTTTAACGGCTCGACCCTACGGTCGCCGTAGGGCGAGGGTTAAAACTTTTTTTTCTTCTCGCAAATTTAGTCCTCGTGAAAACGGCAACTACTAAAACATTTGAAAACAATTTTAAAAACTGTTTTAAACATTTCGCGCAAAATAATCCATCGTGAAAACGGCTAGTATCTCAATAGATTCCAAAAACACTATTACCTTACCATATCTAAGTTACTTCATTTGCAATACTCAGATTTACCAAGCGAGTTCTGGGTCTGAATTCATGCCTTAGAAGGCAGCTTAGCGGACATGCAGATTGCGGAATTGACATAGCTAGGACGACAAAACACTTACAAATTGTATTCACATGTACAACATGCGCTACATATGGCGTGCGTTTCTAACGCCAATGCATATAATTCCCCAGCTGTTGTATACAACACTCGTACATGCCTGTGGCAGCTTGGTTAGCTGGTTTCAGTTTTCTTTTATAGCACTTATGTCCGGTGGCGAATCAATTAAAGATGTGTGCGGATGCATCCTATCATCATAGTAGTTTGGTGACCCAACATTAGTGACTCAACTGGCATTGCGTTGACGTTTAATGTCCTCTGCAGAGTAATGTTACGGTCATCGTACACTCTATAGGACTGGCATTCGTATAATTTGCCTAAGCAGAGCATCTCAGGCGCGGATCCAGGATTTCGGTCGGGGGGGGGGGGCGAGGACGCGCAATGCAAAAAGTTGCGTCCTCCGGGCGCGCCCTACGGACGCGCATAGAAGAAACCCTGCTGAGAGGGGGGGGGCGCAACACGCGCCCCTGGAAGCGCGCCCTGCATCTCATATCCGGAATGAAGCGATTAGGAGATAGGCCGGATAATAAACAGATAAGAAAAGAAACATAGCTATATCTCATTCTGCAGCTGGTAGTCTGCGGCACGTGGCACGTGCTACGTGGAATGAAGCGCTTCTTATGTTCTGAGCCCACTTAAAACCACCTTCCGTTTTGCGGCTAGGACTGCACGTGTGTTGCATAGCCCCTTACACAGAAAAATAAATAGGTAATGCCTATGCTGTAACATATGCGCTTCGTGAAACATGTAACCTCTGAAGCTATCATTAGCTGTTTTCAAGAACGGTTCGCGAGCATCATTCTCTAGCAGCGCAACGACTCGTTTACTCGTAACTAGAGAACGGGCCGCTGTGTTTAATATACCGGATATACGCAAAGTGGAAAATCATGGTGGTGTATTCCTCGGTGGGCATTTATGAAGCCAGTAACTTATTTAGCCACCACAAATATGCCATTGCCAGCACAATGCTGCCAAATTATAATACAAAAGCTGGTAGTAAAGACCTTCGAACTCATGATTGTTGTAATAATTCAATTTAAGGATGGGATCCTAGGGGAACTTAATTTGGGAATGGTCCGTCTATGCAATTAGCGAATTAATTATTGAAATCGACGCCTTACGAGAAAGCCAAGTGAACATCTTACATGTTCATTTTCATACTAATAATACGTATACATTTTTGCTGCAGCGTTGGAAGCCTAACCATCTACATTTTTGCTGCAGCGTTGGAAGCCTAACCATTTTCATTTAGCAGTTCGTTCAAACGCGTCATTGGTTGAATCTGTATTATATCAACTTACTATTTAAGAGCTTCTGTTGTGTATATGTATGTGTGTGTGTGTACGCGTGTGTGTCCGCACGGGTACGTGAAAAGGTCCGACCAGCATGGGCTCGAACCCATAAACCCTGCGTTGCAAGACGAACACTAACCAACTGGGATAACTGGCCGACTGGCCGCGGCTTCTGTATGAAGGCCATATCTCCCATACCAGGTTCAGCCTGGCTAGGCATGGGGCGGAGCCTGTATGACCTGACCCCGGGTCAGGACCCTGATCGGCGGGCTGGCTGACCTGTCACGTGACCGGTCAGACTGTGGGTCAGGGCCGGGCATGGAGCCGGCGCACTATGGGACGGATTGCCTTCAGAATGCCTCTTAATTCAGTTTAAGGTACAACTGCGATGATTTCATGGTTACATGGGTAATTTGACGCGCTGAGTTCGAATCGCTTTGTATTTTCCTGTAAAATATATTGAACCACAATAACCCTGCGGGCGGCCAAGAATTACGTTAACCTGCGGGGTAGATTCTGCCCCTCCTAAAAAAGATCTCGAAAACCGCTGGGACCGATTTCGATGGGCAAATATCAGCGATTATTCATGACAAGATCAATTTTTTTCTTCCAAAATGGGGGGCAGGGGGCAAGTTTTTTTTTTTTTTTTTTTTTTTTTAAGTCATATGGCCATGGATTTTGACCGATTCATGCCCAAAGCCTTTTGAGCTTTCAATGTAATGGCAAAAGTTTATTTATTTATTTCACGTCGTGAGACATATCCGTTAAACATACGGCTATTATATGCTCGAGTCAATTGTATGCTGGGCTTGGGTAGTGGGATAACACACATACCTGTCATACAGAGCACACACACGCACCTCCCACACACACAAAAACAAATGTGCTGTTTGTGATTTTTGGGGGCGATAGAAACTTCACGTGTGGGTTGGTTTGCTGTTATTTGATAAATGTAATATATTGCGCATAGGCGGATCCAGGTACACAACGTGGGGGGCACCATGTGCAAAACGCCTCTCATTATCTTGCTAATTTGAAGTTGGAACTAGTTTAACAGAGATATTGCCTCCCATGTTATGTACTGAGTGCTCCTCTTGCTCCAAACAATGTATTAATTTCAAGGAATGTGTGATTAATATAGCAGTGATCATAGTTTCTGACACGCTTATTTTACCGAAACAACGCAGGAAGCATCGCCACACAATTTTTTTACCCGCCCTCCCAAAAACATGAGTCTGGAAACCACCTCTGGCTAAGCAAATTTTTTCCAAATCGTAACACAACAACCGTAATCAATTCTAGGAAAGTTTCAAAAAGTTGAACCATAACGCTAGATCTAGACGGTTTTATGAGCAGCAGCGAAAAACTATCGGGGTTAAGCCATTTGTCTCGCATCAACGTATAACAGGTGTCATTTGTTACCATGGCAGCCACTGCGTTGCATGTTCACTGCGTCCATGTTACCGTTCATGGCAACCACTGTGACTCAACTAATCAAAATCTCTTCGACGATAGCCTTAGAATGGGTCTCTAAACTATGACGGAACGGCCTCATCGCATGTGTTAGCCGCGCAAGCCGGCCGGTAACGCTAACTCAAACTGCCATATCTCACTGAGAAGCAGACAGAAAGCAAGAAAAATCCTGTTTGGCACCACTTTGTATGATATTTTGCGTGATACACATGGTCCAAAAACTTGACGTCAATCGGCATCACTTTTTTGTAAGACTTAGATGTAAAATGAGGATAATCAAGTATACAAAATCAGTATTGTAACGATTATTTCATGTATTTCTAACATGATTAAAAAATAGTTAAGGCAATTCGGTTGAGGGTGGTATTTGGTATAGCTGAAAGACCCACGTTTGCGTTGGTATACTTAGTTTCACCATAGGAGCATCAGTTTTGCGCTAAATGAATGATGAAGTTAAAATAGTTTTATCGGCTACTCGAAGTGCTCACGCTGCATGGGCGACGTTGCCTGACTTTGAGGCCTTTTTGTGTCATATAGCAACAGTTGAACGCCAACAAATGCTACATTCGATGCGCCGGTCATTCTGCACAGGAAATCTGCCCTATCGTCTTCAAAATATAAGTTTCATTTTTCGAATTAAGAGGCATTTTGAAGGCGATCCGTCCCATAGTCGCGGCGGCGCACTGTGATTGGCGGCGGCCCGGTTCAGTGCTGGCTCCTGATTGGCTGAAGAATCGACAGGTGTTAGGGTCAGGTCGCGTCCCGGTGCTGCGTGGTCGCCGGGCGGGGAGCCGGGCATTCCGTGGCTGGTAGCTCGGGGTACGCGGGGACGCGTCGCGTTTACTGTTTTGGTCCCGTGCGATACGGTCGTTTAGTTAAAAACGGTGCCTGTGTGAGTTTGAGACAGGAGTGCACCAGCGGACACTTCCACAGTTCTCCTAAACAACAATTAACATACTGGTCGTCGACACTTAAAGGGACACTGTCCGTTTAAAGTAAAATTTGATATGTTAAAGAATAGCCGGATTTGATATGCAACATGAAGTCCGTTTTTTGAAATTCGTGTCCAGTCGCCCAATATCATCGTTCAAAGTTCAGCTTTATTCCAGCCAATGAGCTTGACGAGTCCGCCGTACCAAAATAAATTTATTGTAGTTTTGTGCAACTATGGAAAATCGTGATTTTTTTCTTAAGCATTCTGCACAAATTTATGTCAAAAATATTTCATCTCTTATTTTGCCTGATGTAAGCTCAATAATAGACATGAAGGAAATATTTGTCCCGTAGGACAAAGATTAAACCCGATTAAAAAAAATGAAGTGATTTGATTTCCAAGTGATTAAGTTTTTTGCGATCGAGGTTTTTTGGTATCGGATTGTTTACATTGTTTTAAATTACTCCCTGCAAGTGCACAGTGTTGTTTTAAAATACGGAAATGTCTGAACTGCGCTGAATTTGGCGCTCAATCGCTGCCATATTATCCAGAGGTGTGTGGAAATTAGAGTTCTACATGGGGCGGCTATCCCCATGGCTGGCCGAACCCCATGGCTAATGGGGTGGGCCGGACTGGACAATCTCTAGATCATGGCTGTGGCTACGGCATGTGTCTGCACCTGGGAAACTTTGTTTTCATCAATCTTTATCAAACCAATCGATGGTTAAAAGAAGCCTTGGCATGTTGCCATTAATAGTAGACTGGAAGTAAAGCACATAATTGGAATAAATTATAAAAATAATATCAACTGGCTGGCCAACAGGCCAGCCATTTACATTTTGGAATGGCTGTGGCTGGCTGTGGCTGTGATGCCATGGCTGTGGGGCGGCCAAGCCAAGGAAAAGTGCAGCCATGTCGAACTCTAGTGGAAATCACAATCCATTTTAATATTCATTATGCAAAATGAAATGAATTATAGTTTTTTTTGTTATCTTGCGCTGCTTTGTGAGCAATAAGATAGCATTAAAAAATAATATTTAGTCCTAAGACTTGTTTTAGCATGTTTTTGCGAACATCCGGAAGAGGCAGGTGTCACATTTAACCCGGCATTGACTGGGTGCCAGTCCGAACGCCAATTGGTTGGGGGGGGGGGGGGTCGTTCCCTCGCTTTCTTCCGAACAATTGACTACAGCGAAGACGCACAAAGGGGAAATCGAAAGCTCTCAATGAGACCACTCTAAAGGCACCACGCGACAATTTTATAAAAGGGTCCACATGTCATGCCACGGTCCAGGTCAAGGGTAAAATGTTTGATGTTTGAGTCTTTTGGGTTAGAATTTCCATCCAAAGTCCTTAGAGTTGTGACTATTTATCGCACAAAGTGCTCTCAGAAGGCATAATGCATCTCCCGTACAAGCAAAAGTGAAATTGTAAGCAAAGGTCGAAGGTCAAAATCAGATCAAATCAGGTCACTATTGGTAAGAGGTCATCGCGACACATGTTTTATGGGTTATCTTACACGTATTAAGTTTGATTGTAGCAGCTATTTGCACATCAGGCCCGTTATAAGTGTTATAGATCAGGCCATAAAAGGTCAAAATTTCAAATGGATAAATATACATACAAAAGGCATGTTTCTCTGTACCAGTTTTGTCTCACAAATGCAGTGGGACCATTCATTTTTATGTATCTGGTCAAAAATATAAAAATGTACTTTTCCAAAAATGACGTCATTAGATACTCATACTTACAGAGCCAGAATCACTCAAACCAGAGTCATTCAAAAACCAGAGTCATTAAAAAAATACATATTTTATTTTGAAATTTGGTTTGGTTATTGTACGTATTTGGTTATCTTACAAATGTTCTGCCGTTTTGTTCTTTGAGTGCAAAATATTAAAAAATGTCAATTTGTTAAGGCATTTTACCCCAATTTTTTGCATTTGTTAGGGGTTCCAAATCCAAAATTTTCCCAAATCAGAGATGACTATGTTATACCCATGGTCATTTGCGATTTTTTTTTTACTTTGTTTGATTGCATTTTTGCTTTAGTAATGGATTTTGTAACAGCCTGTTAGAGTTTAGCTGATATTTGCGTGAATTGTCGTGTGTAGTAACGTCACTAAATTTAATATAAACTCGTAAAAAAATGTTGACGAAATTTGGCCTTAATTTTGTACTGAAAACGTTAAATTGATGTATGAGAAGGAATCCGAAAGTTTCGAGTTGGTAGCACTGTTCATTTTTGAGCTTGTTCTAAAAATCCCTGAGGAGGGGGGGGGGCGTGTTTTTGCACCCCTAGTCCAATGGCGGGTTAACACGCGCCCTGGAGGGGAGGGGCGAAATCCGCTCACCTCTCCGGTTCTTCGAAGATAGAGGAAAAACGACGGCGTGCAGTGCTTCTGTTTTTGTGCATACCTGTTCGTAAATTAAGTACCTACATCATGTGAAATTCTTGACCTCAAATCCTCTCAGGTCATGCCACCAGAGCAGGTTAGGTGATGACCCTGCCTCCAAAACGTTTGCGGTCGTACACAGCCACAGTTTTAGGGCGATCGGTTCCAAACTTGTAGGACGTCATAAAGTCATTGATACTTACAATTTGTTGATCTCGGATTTCTTATATCGGTGACCTAAGGTCAGGGTACATTTTGAGACCACCAGCACTTGTTTGTCAATAACTCTCGACATAATGAAGATAGAGACGTGAAAACGGTACCAATGTGTTTGTATCGTCGGGACATGTCTCATAACATGCAACATGACCTACTTGGGTCACCACTTGACCTTGAACTGAGATCAAATTTCCCAGTTAAACTCACCTGTGGAAAAAAATGATTTGAAGTGCCTGGACGAGACAAACATGATGGCGTCAAAAGAACTGCTTTTATCCTTTATTTGTCTAAAAGTTATTCGCAAAACGCTTTGTTTGCTAAAAATAACATTTTGGACCTTCAATGACCTATAGAGCCTAAAATACTTCGTCCTGAGCTCAAATTTGAGGGCTTATCGTCAATTATAAATTTCGAGAGCTTTCGATAGCTTTTTCGGTTTGCTCCTAGCTATCATAGTTTCCGAGAGATAATTGGTGACATCTGAAGCGAAATCCTTAATTCTGGAAAATGTGTCCTTTGAATGAACCTCTGGTGACCTTAATATTGACCTAACCTAAAAAGACGAACTACTTTCGATGTTAGCTTGAATCGAGCTATGTAGCTACATTTTTCGCTTGTCGCTACGTATTGATTATTATTGTTATTAGTTATTCGCTCCTCGCATCTCATTGGTGATCACCTCATGCCCCATCCCACCCACCCCAAATCATACGGTTACCATGACAACGAGCTGACAGCAACCCATGTGTAGTGTACGTCGTGCATTATGACTTATCTCTGTGAAGGTGTCGGCAAAGTTCAAACGGCCGGAGCGAACTAAGCTCTCCTGTTAGGACGTTCTTCTTTACCATTCTGCCTTCCAATCCTGTTACTCTACTCATATTATTATTCTATATATTTCAGTTGCATTTGATTGTCACGCTACTTATGTGTGACCACCCAATTTGAACATACTGTTATGCCACCATGTGATACCGTTCTGTTTTACCGTAATGCGCTCGTCTAGTTAGGTGGTTTCGTAAATCCCTCATAATACATCGGTCCTGGTACAACGTCCAGTTAAACCTGCGTGCTGTCATCTTAAGATAAGCCCATCTTAAGATGGATCCGTCATATTGGACCTGTCTCATTAAGCGTAGCGCTCTGGTACGCGTATGTGTGCTTCGGCGCTCGCCACTAAACCCGCTATCTCGGCGATAACCAGATATGCGCTCGCTCTAAACAATGCGGATGATGCACCCTTTGCAAGTCAACACTGCACCAAATACCACGAAAAATACCACGGCATGTTGGTATGCCGTGCATGCCCACCACGTTTTCGACTGTTTTTGGGCAAAGCATTTGCGTTTCCGAAAATGGGATAATTTCTGTTCTGGGGAGTGGCCCAGAAAGTCCAGACATTCCTGCAGTGAGCTCACGTCTTGGCGCGTTCTCCTCCCTCTCTGCGCGCGCGTGGCCTACCCGGCATCGTGCGGGGCCTACCCGGCATCGTGCGGGGCCTACCCGGCATCGTGCGGGCCTGCCCGGCATCGCGCGGGGCCTACCCGGCATTCGGTGCGGGCCTACCCGGCATCCGTGCGGGCCATACCGGCGTCGTGGCGGGGGCCTTACCCGGGCTCGTGCGGGGCCTACCCGGCAGTCGGTTGGCGGAACCTAACCCACGGCATCGTGCGGGCTACCGGCAATCGTGCGGGGCCTACCGCCTCGTGCGGGGCCTACCGGCATCGTGCGGGGCCTACCCGGCATCGTGCGGGGCCTACCCGGCATCGTGCGGGGCCTACCCGGCATCGTGCGGGGCCTGCCCGGCATCGCGCGGGGCCTACCCGGCATCGTGCGGGGCCTACCCGGCATCGTGCGGGGCCTACCCGGCATCGTGCGGGGTCCTGCCCGGCATCGTGCGGGCCTAAGCCCGGCATCGTGCGGGCCTAACCCGGCATGTGCGGGGCCTACCGGTATCGTGTCGGGACCTACCGGTATCCGTGCGGGGCCTACCCGGCATCGTGCGGGGCCTACCCGGCCTATCGTGCGGGGCCTACCCGGCATCGTGCGGGGCCTACCCGGCATCGTGCGGGGCCTACCCGGCATCGTGCGGGGCCTACCCGGCATCGTCTCGGTGGGGAAGTGCAGTGGCTAAGCAGGCCGGCAAAGTAGCCTCCTCTGGCCATCGTCTGCCGACAGTAATGTCTTCAAACCGCGCCACCGACCACTGCGGGCGGCTTTGCCGCAGATTTCGCCGGCTTTCGAAAAGACCGTTCGGCTGCCGCTAAGCCGGCCAATCGAGGCGCCCCCGGTGCTTGCATGTGGCGCCAAGCGCCGCGTTCGTCTGCACAAATTCCGCGAAACTTACGCTGAAAAGAATCCGCGAAATTTACGTTAGCAGATGAGGTTTGACCAAGTGCGCGTTATCCGTGTCGGCCTGCTGAGCTGGTGCTCACGTGCCGTCTGTCGGCTTGCATCACCTCTGGGCGGCGTGAAGTGACGCCGCCTGACAACGCCGGCGGCCATTCATGCCACCCTGCTGGCTCTGCGGGCGATGCGCCGCGTTCTGCCGGCATGCCTGACGGAGCCACAGGATCGACTGAGATCTGAGTCGGCGGCGAGTACATCGCGTGTTCGGCCTCTCACCGAGAGCTCACCGAGAGACCCTCCCCGAGCACGGAGGGCGGCTGACGGCTGCTGTTGGCGCCACTACCGCTGCCGCCATCACCGCCACCACCGCCACCGCCACCACCTCTTCCACTGTCGCTGCCACTGCTGCTGCCACTGCCGCCATCGCTGCCGCCACTGCCGCCACCGCTGCCGTCGCTGCCGCCGCTGCCGCCGCTGCCGCCGCTGCCGCCGCTGCCGCCGCTGCCGCCGCTGCCGCCGCTGCCGCAGCCACCGCCTCTTCCACTGCCGTGAGTGCCGCTGCCACTGCTGCTGCCGCTGCCGCTGCCGCTGCCGCTGCCGCCGCCACCGCCGCCGCCGCCGCCGCCGCCACCGCCACCGCCACGCCACCGCCACCGCCACCGCCACCGCCACCGCCACCGCCACCGCCACCGCCACCGCCACCGCCACCGGCGCCGCCACCACCGGCGCCACCACCATCACCACCGCCCCATTTTGTAGCCCCTATTCCTTGCGGGCGACCAGAATTATGTCGTTTTTCAGTAGAAAGTGAGCCATTGGAACAATTAACCAGGCGATGTAGTCAGTGCAGCCACATTAGTTTCTTTCAAACCTCGGCTAGACATATATTTTTCGGGAAAGGGTTATGTTTATAAATATTCCTGGGATAAGTCTTAGTTTTAGTGATACACATATGTGAATATACATAAGCACATAACTAATTGAATTAGGCTGCATACAGGAAAAAGGAATTATTTTAAGGATGATGTGTGGCACTAGTGTAATTACAACGTTTGTATGGAATGGATATGTCTCGTGAATGCTGATTGCTAGGTTCTGAGGATCGTGTGTGCAGGACGCTGCAGTGTTACGATGTATGTGTACTGGATGCTAAATTCTGAAAATGGTAAGTGTTTACTACATAATATCAAGGGCGGATCCAGGGGGGGGGCAAAGGGGCCATGGCCCCCCCCCAAACCACCCAAAATCGGCGGAAATTTGACACATTTCCTGAGTTTGTCGTAAAACTTAGCAACTTTACTAGAGAAAGTTTTTTTTTAAATCAGTTATTAGCCCGCGGTTTACATAGGCAATTAAAAAACGTGTACAAAAGGAAACAAAGTTTAAACGCGATAATTGCCTGAAATAAGTGGAAACTTAAATGCGCGCACGAGGTCACTCTCATTATGTCCTTAAAACGTGTTTTTAAGCACAATACAACTGCAAAGAGTGCATTTCCTCTAGGACGGAAACTCGTATATCCCTTAAGGAAACGTGTACAATTTTCCACTAATAGTGGAAAATGAAGTTTCTTTCACCGTCACATGATACGATTCCGGCGCAAGTAAAGTCAGTTTTACCGTCTGCTGTTATGCATCACATTGATCGAATGGGTTGTTGCAGCTTCGTATTGCCATTGTTGGCGTTGGTTTCCTGGTATATGACAGAAATCCACGCAAAGTTGCTGGGTCGCGAAATTTAAGTGCCCGTAACTTGACGAAAATAAGCTCCTCCCCATGTTTCAAGCTGCCTGATTTATGGCTCTACGGCCGCGCACGACAACAGCGGTTGATATTACGGCACCGCACGTACTTTTAGATGCCTTGCGGCATGTACTATGCAGCATGCGAACATATGTGCGACAAAATAAACTAATGACAGCGCGGTATATTTGGTGAAAATTGTGTTTTGGGGTGGTAGTATTGTAGGGACCGGTATACATACATTCCGGAAATTTCGCGCTCTAGTCTTATTCCGAAAAGCAGCAGCCAACTTTTTTCCGTTAGTAGTAACGGAAAAAAAGTATATCGTGCGCATATGGTAGCATATCGCTAATCGCCAAGATAGCCGCGTTTACAATAGCATTTAAGAACGTGTACAATTTTTTCCACTAAATAGTGGGAAATAAGGTTTCTTTCAGCGTCACATGATCACGTTACGGCGCCCAAGTAAGTCAGTTTACCGTCTGCTGTTATGTATACATTGATCGCAATGTTGTTTGCAGCTTAAGTATTGCCATTAGTTGGCGTGTTTCCGTGGTGTAATACAGAAATCCACTGTAAAGTTGCTGGTCGCGAAATTAAAAGTGCCACCGCTAACTGAACGAAAATATCAGCTCCTCGCCATGTTTCAAGCTGCCTTTTATGGCCTACGGGCCGGCGCACGACACAGCGGTTGATATTACGGCACCGCACCGTACTTCTTAGTATGCCTTGCCGGCATGTACTATGCAGCATGCGAACATATGTGCGACAAATGACTACATGAGCAGCCGCCGGTATACTTGGTGGAAAATTGTGAATTGTGGTAGTATTCGTACGGTACCGTTCATACATTCCGGCTACGTTTCGCAGCTCTAGTCTTATTCGCGGATGAAGGCACAGCAATCTACTAGATGAAACAAGTATATCGGCTTTGTGTTGGACGTTCAGATATATAATTGGTGGCTTAAAGCTTATAATAATACTGAATTCGAGCTCAGCAATCAAAACAACCCGAGGCAGTGGAGTATTTTCTATCAAGACTGTTAGCGCGGATTTGAACTACAAATGAAGGTCAAAATGCCGGAAGAAAATACTCCACTCTGTTGTTTTGGCTGCTAACAGTAAATTATAAGCATATTTCAAAATAAAAGAGCCAATATCACTCTTACACATGTCTGACAAATTGGAACAATCACAGTCTGGTGTAGCGGTGAAGTCTACTAAACAAGCCTAGGGAAGTTATGAAAATAGTGGCAAAATAGTGGAAAGATATTTATGCTATGTAAACAGGCCTGTTAGGCTACCAAATGAGGTCAAAATGCGGAAGAAAAATACTCCACTCTGTTGTTTTGGCTTGCTAACAGTAATTATAAAGGCACTATTTCAAATAAAAATGAAGCCAATTACACTCTTACACCATGTCGAGCAAATTCGGAACCAATCACAAGTCTGGTGTAGCGGTGACGTCTACTAAAACAAGCCTATGGAAGTTAGTGGAAAAAATAGTGGAAAAATAGTGGAAAAGTTATTTATGCTATGTAAACAGCCTGTTAGGTCTACCAAATGAGGTCAAAAATGCCGGAAGAAAAATACTCCACTCTGGTTTTTTTGGCTGCCTAACAAGTAATTATAAGCACTCTCAAATACAAATGAGGCCAAATCACTCTTAACACATGTCTGAGCAAATTGGAACCAATCCAGTCTGGTGTAGCGGTGACGTCACTTATACAAGCCTATGGAAGTTAGTGAAAAAATAGTGTAAAAATAGTGGAAATATTTAGTGCTATGTAAACGGGCTACTGTTAAGCTACCAAATGAAGGTCAAAATGCCGGAAGAAAAATACTCCACTCTGGTTGTTTTGGCTGCTAACATAATTATAAAGCACTATTTTCAAATAAAGAGCCCAATATCACTCTACACCATGTCTGAGCAAATTGGACCATCACAGTCTGGTGTAGGCGGGATGACGTCTTACTAAACAAGCTATGGAAGTTAGTGGAAAAAGTGGAAAAATAGTGGAAAGTTATTTATGCTACTGTAAACAGGACTGATACTGAATACATAAGCAAAGCGAATCGATGAGTTTTTCAGAATTAGCGATAATTTTGGGGATTTGCCCCCCCAAAACTGTCAAAATCACACTTCTGGATCTGCAGTGGCATAATATTGGTGCCTGCGAGGCAATCTATGTGAAGACAATGTGTGCTGTTCAGTGGTTCAAGTCCAGGTGTGCCGTACAACCCAGGACGGGCCCATGATGCTCTCGTTGTACTGGCCAAATTTATGTCTTTATGTGCTTATGTTACCAACTGCTTTGTGGTACCGACTGTTATAAGCGTGGAACGCTTATCAATTTGAACTTTGAAAAATCTTTCGGAAGAAATTCTTATCTGAAAAATATAATTTTGTAGAAAAAAAAAAAAAAAAAAAAAAAAAAAAAAAAAAAAAAAAAAAAAAAAAAAAAAAAAAAAAAAAAAAAAAAAAAAAAAAAAAAAAAAAGACAGGACCAATATGTTTTGGTCTCGTTTGTCGATGTCAAGTAATAAGTCCATTTTTGTGGAAAACGGTCATTATTTCCCTTCAAGCAAATACACAGGATTTATTGCACGTTTTTGATTATGTAGATGCATAGTCACACGGAAAGAGTCAGGTACTAATATGTGCTTATGAGTTTGACATTTGCTTCTACCAGTTAAAATACCCACTAACGGTGTTGTAAAACTGGATTTATTTCATATTTTGCTACGTTTCCTGTCAGTTTAGGGCAGGGAAGAATGTTCGTGAAGGTATTAAAGGGATCATAAGACCTTTTATCCACAAATATGGAGTTAGCAATGTAATGTGGTACACGAGGCTAAACTATATTGCAGCTTTTAGTAATTGAGCTTAAAATGTCTGTAAGCATATCTAAATCACGTTCAAACTTCGTTTGCGTTCCACGCAAATAAGTGTTTGTAATTGTTCGGCAAGCTACCATGGTCAGAGCCGTTGAAATAAAGCACGTCAACCCATGCCTTTTCTTCCGTTTCTCCTGCAATAATTATGGGTCCCAAATAGCAAAAAAGCAACGTTTGGTTCATCACTAGTCGGTACATTAATCAGTCCATGCAATTAAGGTATGTTGTCATTCTTAAAGACTTGGGCATCCACGCATCATTCCAATAATAGTTGACTCCAAACGCCCCGTGGCATAGGTTGAAGGTGGAATATTCTAAGCACTCAAACTAGCAATTATAGGTACGCAGACATAGTTCCTTGGGCATCGTCACGGAAATCAGTTGAAGATGATGACTTAGAAAACCATTTTTATTATAAGCGATATGAATCGGCTCATGACCGGAATGCATCATCCTGCTTTAATCTTTGTCACGCCATCCTCGAGTCTGTTTATTATTTAGTAGCAGTGTTTTGAAAGATTTCGACAATGGCAGGGCACATGACGGCAATTGCCACAAACTTTTCCTACCAGCTCTGTATGTTATTAAAGGGACACTGCCACCTTCCAAAAAGTTCTCAAATGTACGCCGTTTGTGGTGCAAAATATGAAGTAATTGCTGCTAGACACGATCTGAGCATTTTGTTCTCACAACATGCTCAATTTCATGAAAAATGCGTTTTAATAGTTGGCTATGCCGTCATATGAAGGATTTTTGGGAAAAAATAAGAACCTTCATGCAGCAACATAAGGATACTTAGTGTAGTGCTAATGATATTTCGCAAACGTAAAAACAATCGACTGTAATTCAACATTTGTAAAGAGAAGCGTTAAGCATCGATCAGCGGTCCCAATTAAAATCATTGGGAACTTAGGAATGTTACAATGTCAAATCAAAACTCGAAATTTCTCTGTGATTCGACCTCAGTGTTGCTTTAACTATTATACCATACATAATTGCAATGCCAAGCAGCCACATAATGGCTATCTAACTCAATCTAATATAAGGTAGCAGTGTCCCTTTAAAGGTATCTTTACACTGGCAGTATAAAGGTATGTTTACACTGTGCATTGGTTGTATTCAGAGCGCAATATATGTCTCACTTTGCATTTACAGCGATTTATATATATATATATATATATATATATATATTTAGACCGATTAAATTACAGCTGCTAGTGCTGATTTAATCCGAATGTAATTGGTAACAGAAGCTTTTTCAAGTAGCTTCACTAATATACGAAATTCGTGAAAAATGGGTTAATAACTTTTGATAAATATTGTTCCATGGCTTCCATCCTTCACATACATATAGGATGACATTCGAGAAGGTCTTATGATCCATTTAAATATGTTTGAACCAATGTTTTATTCCTTAAATATTCTTGGCTCGACATCATCGACAATAAGATGAAATATGGATGTGTTAAGAGCAGCTTTGCTTGGATGTTACATATATCTGATAAGCTTTGTTGAAGCTTTATGTAGTACGTAGTGTTAATATAATGTATATTTTTATTTTCGATACGATTATGTCTTTTAAGTCTGTTTCTATTCCTCGTTTTTTATTGTCAAAATGTCATGAACCAGCTTGAATTTTGTTGCCTTCTAATAATGGTTAAATTAAAGGAAATGTTTCACCTTTCTGAAAGTTGTCAAATATGCGCCGGCCTAGTACAAATATGAAGTAAGTGCTGATCCCTCAATTTTTGGAGGGATCGTGACGCATACAAGACAGTAGTTGCCCAATTACTTGTTGAATATGCAGGGAAATACAACGCTTTGAGAACCACCACAATACTTGCTCTAATTATTCGTCACCATTAGTAAAAATGCACCTTTCTGTGGCTTTCAAATATTTTTGCTTTTGCTTTTTACAAGATCGTTGCGGGTATTAATTTGAAGTCAACTCACGTGGTTATCCTACAGCCGTTATTCTTTTTTGTTTATCTATGGATGTTGAAAGCTTCTTTATTTGCGTTAAATATTTTCACGTAGCCCATACAGTATATCTTGTATTCATTTAGGACAAATTATCAGTGCATACTATACTTTTGCATAATCAGTGCAGTGAAACGGGAGTTATCCCTGAAACCCATGCACGTAAGCAAGATGAAGACGGATTTCGGCCTATCTGACTAGTTAGGTACGTTCGTTCGAGCGCTTCGCGTTCTCACTTACTCTGTCTGAATAATTTCGCTAAGAATGTTGCTAAGAATAACGTTTTATAGACGATTTAAGCACCAAAATAACGATAAATACCTCACAATGTTTATTCTTGCAATCAAGGGAATAAAGTACTGAAACAGCATGTGCTTGTCCAGAACTATCTGTTTCTTTCAAACACTTTCCCGAAAGTCTTATTTCATCTGTACGTCATAACCATCCGTCAAATCAGCCAAAATCAGCCAATCAGCGACGTTGGAGTTACCCAGTGGCCCATCCTTACTCCCCAACTTTTTGGACTGCATGCTAATCAATTAAGGGGTTTCTATGAAGATGTGAAAGTTTCTCAATTCATTTTCGAGAATGGAAAACATCTTCGCTATCTTCAACTCCAAATCCCATGTTGAAGGTGAACTTCCTTAAGGCTTCACATTCATTAAAGTGACAGTACATTTATCTTCAAAATTACGTTTGTTTCATCTATTCACGTCCCTTAAGTTTGGAGTACAAATTTTAATCGTGAAGAAGTCATAAAACAATGAATTTGAGTCTATGGAGCCATTGACTTTGCACGCACCACGCGCTTCTCAACGACCCACATTGCTTACGTCAGCCTGTTGATTTCTCTACACGTCTGTGTTGTTGCATGCCGCTCAGACTCTTGGTCGCCGAGATATCGTCTTGGAATGACATCCATGTTTCGCGATTTATCTATTCTGGCATTGCATTTTCGGCCCCTTACTGCAGTAGACTGATATCGTGTCAAATCCAGGTCTCCTGTTTTCTGTGAATGAATATATGCCAACTTGAATCAGCAGACAGCAACAGATACCGCTCGGTTACCGCCAATTAAGGCGTTTTACTGGTAATTTTGCCGAAAGCTAACACTTTCTATGCATAGTCGCTCGTATCTTTTGATGGGTGAGTTTGTATTTGATTTCGCTTCTTTTCTATTTTTTAACTTGTATTTGAATGATTGCTTTACAATTCACATCACGAAGTGTAACATAGGTTGCATGTGTTTTTTATCTATTTGCTTTACCCTTACTCAGATCGATAGCTATAGGCAAACCTTCCCTGAAGCACATGCCCGACCCTGAAGGATACCTTATCACCAATACTGATACGTTTACTTGAGAGAGAACCCCATGAGACCACGCCACGCACCGAAGGGATGCTAGCTTGGTAGAGGTAAGTATGAGGGGCGTGGAGTCGGTATACATGTGATAACACACCGCAAGTCATAGTTTGTGGAATAGGCTTTCCGGTGTTTGTGCAAGCATGCTTTTGTGTAAGTTGATCCTTTTATCGCCTCTCCGTTATTTGTAAATCAACATTTAGTTTCTTTGAACAAGTATGTCTCACTCTAGCCCCGTTATCGAATGTGAGTTGACGTCAATGTGCTGGTGTATCTGACGAGATCTGACGTATAACGAGTTGTATGTACGTTCTGCAATTCTAAACGTATTCGTCACCAGTATTAAGGTCTTATTTAGCAAGGCTTATGGACTGATCCAAGTGCGCCTTGCAGCATGGTGAAACATTTTCGTGACCAACGCTTGAAGCGAAACAAATCCATACAACACGGAACATAAAAACATGCATCTATCTTCATCCGGGTGATATATATGATCACATAATTGCATAATATATATATATAAACATATATATATATTATTATATGTATATATATATATAATCATATTATATAATAATATATATATATATGATACTTATACTATATATATCAGTAAACTTCGGCAAGAGGTCATAGATATTGCCAATTATGATGGAACCAACAGCGTTTTTAGCAGTAAAATTAGCTTTTTTCTGCGTATCTTTGCGTGTTTCGTTACTACCGCTCCGCGGGATATTCGGATGTCTGATATAATATCACCAATAAGTCATTTAATTCATCTTGTGCGACCGTTTCGGATTTATTCATAAATCGTTATCAGCAATATGAATGATATTTACAACAAAACCTAGTACATATCAACAGTTGGAAATAATTGGCCTACAAAGCAAAAAACAATCACATTTTAATAACGTTTAGGCTCGTTCATATAAAACATCGAATCGTTTTCATTTCCAGATAGCAGTTATTACACTTCAGCACCAACACGCACCATAAGTTTATGAGTGCTGCAGAGCGAGTGATTCCCCAGGTAATATCCTCGTTGCAGCTTGAGCACAGGACGTTTTTCCCGGATATACTGCTTCTAGGATGCCAGTTTTCGGTGGTTTTCTCTCGTGCTCAAATGGTCCAACTTCCGATGAGGTCTTCTCGGGTGATGTGCCGGTGTGTGCATCTCTCCTGTGTTCAAATGGTGGGTGGTCGATGCAGTTTCATGGGTTCTGGCGTCGAGAGAGCGTGTTGTTTAGTTTGACCAAACGTAGTCCACCGGTTTGTTCTTGAAGTTTGCAACCTTCACAGGGGCGATGTCCCAGTGGTTAGACTACGTTGTCGTCTGCAGCCAGTCCTGTCTCGATGCATGTTGTATATATATATATATATATATATATATATATATATTGAAAACTCATGATATATTCAAATGAAATACAATCATGATAAGTTAAGATGAAATAATTAATGCAAATACATAAATGATCACACAAATAAACTTAACAATTAAATGTAAAAAATGCAATACAATATTGGAGCAGTGTCGGGCGTTCATAAAATTATATTGAAATGTCGTGAATAGTCAAATACCGGTATCGAATATTACACATATTTATTACGAGCGAGCGCAAAACGTGCAGTGCGTAACGCTTTTCAGAGGCTTATATCATTGGAATCCCGGATCTGATTGACAAGCGTCTTCGCCATCTGATAGCCCCATTAAATCACATTATGCTATTAAAATGTTTTGTCTTACGTAAGGGGTCAGCATTAGAGTTCTACATGGGGCGGCTATCCCCATGGCTGGCCGAACCCCAGGCTAACGGGGTGGGCTGAACTGGAAAATCTCTAGATCATGGCTGTGGCTACGGCTGTGGCTGCATATGAGTGCATAGTCTACCTGGGATTTTTTTCATCAATCTTATCAAACTAATCATGGTTGAAAGAAGCCTTGACATGTTGTCATAATAGTGGACTGGAAATAAAGACAAAATATAAATTTACAAGAATCCTTACGGCTGGCCATCGGCCAGCCATTGACATTTGGGAGTGGCTGTGGCTGTGATGCCATGGCTGTGGGGCGGCTAGGCCAAGGAAAAGTGCAGCCATGTCGAACTCTAGTCAGCATTGCGCGTGACACAGTGGCGGACCCAGGACTTTCATTGAGGGGGGCTGCAGGCCCGAGGGCGCCTCTTTTGACACCTGAGAGGCGCCATGCATTTGGTAAAAAAATGTTGATTTTTGTTGGACCAAAAATTACGCAAATCTAAGATAGCCGTTTTGAGGAACATGTCATTTATTTTCTTTTGACGATTTAAATTTGCCATTTGCGCTAAAATTCGATGTTGTATGTTTTTCCAACATTGATCGTTTTTACACAAAAAATGACATGCCGTGACGTTAATATAACTTCATTGTTTCCAACGTACTATATCCATATGTGCAAGGGTGGATCTAGACGTGGGTTTTAGGGGAAGGGGCCAAATCCAGTGGCGTGGATTATTTCTAAAGTTGTTGAGCGGGATGGGGGTGGGTAGTAGGCCGTCAGCGAGGAAGTTGTTGACCAGATAAATTGTAGAGAACGTGTCTTCAGCCAGGGGCCGATCCAAGGGGGGGCCAATCCGGCCATGGCCCCCCCCCCCCAAAGCGAAAAATACTCGCGGCGTATTAAGATTATACATAGCTCGTCATTTGCTTTTTATGTTATTTACTTATCGATTTAAATTAAAGGTGAGGCTGGGAGGTGGTGTATTGCGGGCCGGGGGGTGGGCGGGGTGGGGGCCACATAATCTTTTGCCCCCAAGGACTTCAGTGTCAAATACCCATCATTGTTCCAATACGGACTGGATTTGGCTCTACTATTTGTATTACATGGTGAGTCTGGTTACCCGAGGAAATCGATAACAATTTATCGTTAAAATAGCTTTGAAGCATCAAAATCCAGCTATTCACAGTACAAACGACAAATTTCGCGCCGCTTCGCGGCATCACACAGTTTCGCAATTCGCATTACACAAACTTAGAAAATGAAAAAAATTAATTTCATTTGTGTATTCGGCAGAGGCTCTCTTGCGGTTTAATTCCTGTTCCCAGGTGCCACTTCAGAACATCATTAACGTCGCGGTTACCGTTTTCCACCTTCGCGTACGGGGGGGGGGCTGACAGGATTTCCTGTAACTTTCCAAATCCAGCTCATAAAGCAACGCCGGTGAAGAACAGGTGTGCCTGTCATGGAGGAATCTAACGATATTGAAATTTTTAGGTTTCATCATTGGTTACTTCCAGGTCAATGATGACCTAGACTCGCCACGTCAAGAATAGCGTCTTTTATCCGGCATGAAAACCTCAAATGAGAAATTAGTAAATGAAATAAAAGCTTGGCCCTTTGACCAGTTTTGTCTGCAGAAATAACATATAAATGTATCTATCTTTTCGGATCTGGTCAAGTATAAAGTCAAAAAAAGTGATTAAAAAATGACTCATGAGTTTCATACACTTATGGGAGCCATCCTTCAATCACAAATAGGTTATTGCAAGTCATTGCTATTTACAATTTGGTTGGGGTATTTCCCATATTTTTAGTCTCCACTTATCTTTTGTTTTTCAACATCTTTTGACATTTTTTTTAGTGATTCCCCTCAGTTTTTCAGTTTTTAGGGTTAGAAACCCAAATATTCGGAAATCCGAGTGGCCTTTTCTCTAATGTAAAATGCGCAATCTGTCGATCTTTGTCGCTTTCATGTTAGCATTGCTGCAAAATATCTCTTTTTCTACTATTTTGACAATATAGTTACCCGTCTTATCCACCCAACTATAACGTCACTAAAAACGTAATTTTGCTTCTAAATGGACTGAACCATTTCTAGTTGCAAATTTGTGCCTGCTACGTTAAATTGTGTCAACTCAGCGAGTGAAACTGTCCAGCAAGATGCGCCGCAGACGTAAATATTTCAGAAAAAAAAACACAGGGAGGCCTGTCAGGCCCCCCTGAGGCGAGGGTTAATTTTTCAAGCTGTGCTTACAAGTTTAAGCATGGGCCTTTGCCGAGTTCCGTAAAAAAGGCGACGCTTAACAGAAATGGACGTGACAATCGGCCCCTAAACACCTAACAGTACCTAACATCAAACCCAAATGTGTATTTTAACGTGACAATCCACTTAGAAAGTTGCAAAGGCATGCACGCAGACCAAAACGGATATACGTTTTTTTTCGGGTCATTTCATCCGAGCCCTCTCCAATAATATTCGGTGACGCCCTTGCGAGGTTGGTATGAGATAAAGATCGTATATTATTGTTACCTACGTGTGTTATGCTACGGATAAGGTGTTCTGGTGTGTTTTTAAGTGATTTTCCCCATTTTTACCCAAAACGAAAAAGTTTTTTCCCGATTTTTTCCCCGATTTTTTTTTTCCGAAAAAAAGTTCTTTTTTTCCCGTAAAAAAGTATTTTTCCGAAAAAAGTATTTTTTTTTTTCCCGAAAAAGTATAAAAAATCCAGTTTTTTTCGGAAAAAGATTAGTATTTTTTAATCTCTAATGCCAAATAAGGTGAAAGCCAATCCGTGAAATAAGAAAAAATGGGGTACCTTTTTGCCGGAAAAAGTTGCCCCCCAAACCGAGGGGCTGGATCCGCCCCTGTCTTCAGCCCATCTACAACTGTACGCAGGGGCGTCGCCGATAATTTATAAGTGGGAAGTCGGCTGACATGACGATAAAGATGTACTTCCACTTTCAGCGTGCATTTAAATCCATTCGGTATTTTTAGTGTGGATTTCCCGTTAAATAATATGCTCAGTGTACACCATACTATGTTCTGTCCACTTCATCGACGCCACCCGATGTCGATGCGCCCGGCGAATAAAGCCTTCGTGACAACGGCTAATAGCACTAGCAGTCCTTTCAGTGCATTCTTTGAATGAACCCTCCATTTCTTTGGGGCGATGTTTTTTTCGTCTGCCGGAAGCGCGCTTTGAAAGTATTCTTAAAAAGCCTTGCCTAAACGCACTCGTTTAATTCAAAGTTAACATTGTCCTTCGGTGCTGTCTGTCGGTGCTGCACGCAGTGAAATATAATGCAACTTTTTATGCCCTCACTCCTGTTACCAGGGACGAGGGCTATAGTAATTGCATGGATTCCACTGCGTGCAGCACCGACAAACAGAGACAGAGGCAGAGGTGGTGTCGATGAAGTGGACATAGGATATGATCTCCACTGTACAATTACATACCTACATGTTATTTAGCGCTGCAAAGCAGCGCGACAATTTTTCGGGTTTGTCTGATAAACCCCAGAAATATAGGCGGTGTAGAGGATAAGGTTCTTAAGGATAAGAAGCTAAAAATGTTATTCATTTAATTCATTGTTACGATGATTCGAAAACGATGACAATGGGTTCGTTATGGCGATGGTCACTGATGTAACGCCAAAAAAGCGGCGTGACAATTTTGATTTAAGGTCGTAAAAAATGATATTTTAATATTGAAACCAGACCGTGAGTGGAGCCAAGTCTCAGGTAACCCCTTTTCCTGGTTGCACATATCGGTATGATTAAGATATTGGTCACTGGGGCCAGCAGTTACCGCCAGGGAGAGCCTTTATCAGACACTTAATGTTTTTTTCGCTTTTCGAAATTTGTATAAGCAATTGCGAAACGTGCTGTGATGCCGCGAAGCGACACGAATTTTCCCGTTTTTGACTGTGGGTAGCTGGATTTTGACTGCACTGCAAAGACAATTTGTACGATCAATTTTCAGAGGCTGACCGTTTGTCCGACCGTTTTTTGGGCAGGAGGCGGGGCAAATAATAGTTTCAGGAGCTTTGGGGCCCCTTGGCGTTCTGGATCCGACATGCTTATATTGATTTCATATATTTTTAGTAAGATATATAATTGATGCAGCATAAGGTACTGGACGTTTGACTTTGATATCTTTTATATAGTGTTTATTGTTCAAATTATGCAGACAATTCGGGAGGGTCAGATTTCGTCCTCTCCCAGCAGGACGCGGGCTAACTATCGCTTTTTACAGTCACTCCAGGATCGTGCGGGTGGCATACTTGCATTAAATGCCCCCATGTTCCTGTTGAATGGGGAGTTTTACCAGTCCCCTGGATTACCAGTGGCCATAGCGATTGGTCATGAGTTGCTGCAAGGTTATGTACAAATTGCAGTGTCACGCAAAAATAACCCATTATTGCAACACACATAAACTTTTTTTACAATGTTATGATTTAGGGGCGCCCTCCATGTTTTTGAAGGCACCCTTAATGAGTTTGGAGGCTCCCTATTTTGATTCGGGGTGCGCCTCATTGTGTTTAAGGGCGCACTTCAAAGTTTCGAGGCGCCCTTCCGAAGTATGGGGTGCTTTTCAGGCATCGGGACTCCGTCCCCGGAATTGGAAGAGCCCTCCATGGGATTTGGGGTGCCCTTCATTGGTTTGGGGCACCCTCTATTGTTTTTGGGGCGCCCTCCTCAAATTTGAGCGCCCTCCTCAGATTTGATGTGCATGCCTTACAGCGTTCGAGGGCGCACTTCCGAGTTTCGAGGGCACCCTTCCGAAATTCTGCAGTTTATGATGCTTTTTGGGCATCAGGGTGCACTTCCAGGAATTGGGGACGCCCTTCATGGTTTGAGGGGCGCCCTCCATGAGTTTGGGGCGCCCTCACTGAATTTAGGGCGCCCTCCATGGGTTTTGGGGCGCCCTCCATGGGTTTGGGGGCGCCTGTGGCGCCAAGATTGAGCCTTTGGTGCAAAACTAGTGCCCCTACGCCTTCGGCGCAGGAGCGTCAATTTTCATTGAGGTGGCTGTTAGCCCTGTTGCCCACACCTTGGATCCACCCCTGGCGTGACACGTGCCGCGTCAGAGGTGTCAGAAAGCGTTATCCTGCTATAGCTGAGAAACGGCTGGACCGATTAAGCTTAAATTTAGTGTTTGGTTTGAGACCTCACCACTGGCAATGTTACGCAGTTCAAACTCTGGGCCACACTGCACGTTTGCACGTGCACCCCTGTTCCGTCAACGAAATTACCTACAAAACATCGTTGCAATACCGGACCTATAGGTATCTCGTTAACCAAAAGTCGCAAGGACACGGGTTGAACACAGAAGTGTAGAGAAACGATCCGCCCAACGTATGCACTGTGTGTCGATCAGCGGCACGTGGCGCGTGCAAAGTTACTGGCTATACAAACGCAAATTCATAGTTTATGACCTTTCCACGACTTAAATCAGTGCTCGGCACATATGGGACGTGAAACGATGAAAAAAACACCAATGTGAAGACCAATAAACCGTCTCTAAAATGCATGCAAAATTAAGGTTTTATTGTAGAACATCGCTGTTAAAATCCGCCTGTAATATACATATTGCCGATTTTAGAGTATTCCTTTCATTTAACCGCCGTAGCGTTAAAACCAAAGGGTGCTAAGCGATAAGAATGATGCAGCTGTAAAGCGCAATTAAATCCATCCAATAGCCATCAAAAATGCATTTTTATATACAAACATGAAGCTTATAATGGCAAGTTAAAAAGAATGCTGCAAACCTATTTTGTTCAAAGTATAAATCAGATATAGACATTGAAATTGACCGAACTTCAGCTTGCAACTTTAAATGATATATTGACCAGTCAGACGCTTTAAACTGCGAAGGACGAGCGAGCCCTAGTAAACCCGCTTCAATTTTGGATCCGCCCAACGGAGGTTCGGTTTTTGCGAAGCATGCTTTTCAATCGTTTTCGCTGTGTTGTTTTGCCGTCGCAAATGAAACCGAACTAATTCGATACTCTGAGCTTAATAGGTTTTGCAGCGTTCTTTTAAACTTGCAATTATAAGCTTCATATTTGTAAGCAAAAATACATTTTGGGTGGGTATTGGATGGATTTGATTGTTCTTTACAGGTGCATATTTTTATCGTTTAGCACCCATTGGTTTTGACGCTACGGCACGGCGGTGTAATGCAGGAAATATACTAAAATCGGCAATATATACATAACGGCGGGTTCAAGCAGCGAAATGTTTCATAAAAAATGTATTTTAGAGACGGTACATTGGTCTACACATTGGTGTTTGTTTCTTCGCTTCACTTCCTTTAGGTGCCGAACACCGATTTAAATCGTGAAAACGTCATAAATCATTAATTTGCGCTTTTATAGCCAGCAACTTTGCATGTTTGTTTGTTTATTAAGGTTTTCGGGCGCGCCCAAACAAGGCTCAACGTTTTAATTGCGCCTTGACGAGAACAATATGTTAGCGGACAATTGTGCACTCTTACGCGCTCCGCTGATCGTTACGATCACCATCGTTTCAAGTGCATACGCCGTGAGGTGGATTCAATGCCTTCTTACCGACCAGTCGAACGTGTGTCCCAATCCAACCATCCTTTTATTCGGGCGACACTGTGTCCTTTACGTTCGAAAGCTATTTTTGGAAATTGTCCCCCACAAATATAGAGCCCGACTCCGATATGTCAACGAAATTTCGATTCGTATAGATATACTTTCAGTTGGACAAATTTGAACGGACGATACCTACAAAGGAAGAGGTGCAAACCGTTGTCATAAGTCCAGTGTCTCGATACTCCAGCAAGATTGCAACATGACTCCGTCGGCAAGCCTTATTTAACCTAGATAAGGTGGGTTATGTTCTGTCTTTGTTCGAGCGGGGTAATATAATAGACCTCTAGCACTCGACTCCCCAGTGACCGGCTTCCAGTAGGCTAAGAAGTATCCTATAATTGTCCCATGCGTGAACACACACACTACCTTGAATCTGACGCTGTGAACCTTAACGGGCTACCTTCCACAAAATGGCTGCTCATTGGTTCTGTAATTCTAAAAGAACAGTAATTGCCACCTTGTCATAAGCGTAGAGAATGATATCGCTTAAAATATTTCAATAACATATTGTTCCCACTGGAGAGAGAGTGTTTTGACTCGTAGTTGAAGCCGATTTATTTTAGAAAGGTAAAAAATGGCGAAGACTGCTTGTTCGGTATCGGATATGCGGATCCTAAAACCAGAATGACTGAATAACCCCTGAAGCATGCTGAAAGCCGTTTATGGTTCTGGTTGGGTCCCTGCCGGTGGTGAAGGTTGGTCCTAGGTGTCCCCAGCAAATTGTGTGACGGCCGATTATAACATTTTTCCCTTTTGGTTTTCTTCGTGAAAGGCCGGGCCGGGTCGCCAGTCCTTTGCATATAAATAATTAAGTTGATAACACAATAGGAGCCATGGTTATTTTTACAGAGGTTCGAGAAAGCACCAAGCGCTTCGACGTGACCTAGCAGTCTGACGAGCTTCACAGTCAGTAATGATATCACGTTCGGTAGATACAAGAGGTCGCTATTCAAATTCTTCACTATCAATTTGCTCGTACTTGGAAAACCAACGTAGAGAGCATAGTTTTGGAGAGTCAGCAACGTGCAAAGATGTCACCAAGATCGCACAAAGTGAGCCTCCGTTGGGCGGAACACAACGAGGAGCGGCCAATTACTTAGTAAATTAACCACATCGAAGTCTAGTATAGTAACCCACTAGCTAACCGAGAATCGACTAATCTATTAAGTCAAAGGGAAAGTCTAACAGATTAAGTTCGCTAGCGGGAGATAATTACTCAATATGCTATTATGAATAAGACGATAATGACGTAGATAGAGAGAGTGATTCGCCACTCCCAGCGTACCCCACACCTCCAACATCCGTTAATTGAAACAAGTAAGTTTCCCCGCATAGAGTCACACCGGCGAAAGATAACCGGCAAGTACCGACAGCGCATACAGATCTGCCGCACCTAACCAAAAATGATACTAATCGACCGATTCCCCACTCAATGTGGAAAATCGCTTAAACCATCAACCCTGCGGGAAATATGTATCGTTGATCTTGAGCTCAAATACGGACATGTGGTGATGATTACTGCCACCACTCACATAGCAATATGAAATACACGACCGCAAGAAATTTAATCGCCACTAATTAAAAACCTATATGGGGAACATCTCAATTTGCACCGCACATCAAATTTAACCTGTCTGTACACATAAAAACGTCCATAAATTACACTGGCTGAGGTGCAAGAGTACGGGTAGTCGCACCACTGTCCCAGGAGACGATTATAGGGTAGTGAATGTGATGTGTGTTAGGCGCTTGTATGCGAGACCAACTACACTGGCAATGTCACGCAAGTCAAACTTTGGGTCATACTGCACGTGCGCAGGTGCACACCCCTATTTTGTAACCAATTATAATAGCACACCCCTATTCCGTCTTAGCTATCGGGTTTATTCGAACTCGCTCGTTGTTCGCCGTTAAAGGCGTCTTACTGGTTTATGTACATCATGTGACCAACAGATCTGAGCCTAAGAACCACTGCAAAAATAGCGAAGTTTCTTGAATTAAAACGCTGTTTCATGGTGCCGGCAGCAGTAAATGAAAAGGAAAAAAGCATGCAGTGTTGGTTTCTCACGCTTTAACTCCTCAAATATTCTGTATCTACCGCATTGCTTGAGTTGTACAGTTAAAAATTTGGACCTGCTAATTCAACAATAAAAATAGTCCCGATTTAAATCTTGACTCTGTTAGATTTAAAGTCATTTGAAATAAATTCAACCGAATTGTTTATGTTATGTGGTCTGATTCCAATGAATAATGTTAATCTGGGATTGTATGTAACGTGATCCCACAGCACAATGCAGTTGAAGCTCAACAGACGATGTTTCTCCGTGTTTGAGGCAAAACAGAATCACAGACATACCTGATAAAATCATCACATTGGTACGATACGATCGTTTCTCGCCCTGTTAATCGGTTTGTTCCGTTTCACAGGCCAGCTGCTTCGCTAAGATCAGTATTACGTAAGGCTAATCACACACCAAACGGGACTTCACTACACGACCTCACCTTTCAGCCAGTGTCATTTTATGACGTTTTGTATAAGTAAATTGCGTATGCAAATTGAGATCCCCAAAGTTAACATAATCTTGCGTTTATCATATTGCGGGAACTAAGTCATCACCACATTCGCTTGAACAACAACGATACATATTCCACGGTTGGGTAGCGATTTTCCACATTGGATCATTATCAGTGGTGGGCAACTTCCGTTACTCCGTTACTCCGTTACTAACGGAACTACTTTTTCAATAACGAAGTAACGATCTCGTTATTTTTCAAAACAGGTAACGGACCAAGTAACTTCCGTTACTTTATGATCAAGTCCGTTACTCTGTTACTTTCTTAATTTTGTGTTGAGATAATGGGCCGGTGTGAACAGGACGGGCACCAATAACCACGGGAAAATAGAAGTAGAATGAAACACCGATATCTTACCGAACGAATCTCATCTTAGGTCATTTAAGGTCAGTGACCTTTGTTGACCTTTGTAAGAAAACTATCCTATTGGAATGACTATTATGTAAAATGGGTGTCAAATTTTAAATCCGCGTCACAAATTGCCATAGAAACTTCCCAGAGGCCAAAAAAGGCGTCTCAGGTCATCGGAGGTCAGTGATTTCGATTGACCTCTGAAATGGTCAACCGAGGTCAACACCTCAGTGGAAACAATAAATTCTAGCTGTTAACAATGCTAATATGTTCTTAAAAAACAAACACATTTTGAAAGTGCACAAGTTACAAGCATCAGTATTTGATCTACCGTGCAAGCATCGATACTACGGGACGTCAGGTGCGTCTGAAACGACCTTGAGAAACACGTCATTAGGCCACAGGTCATGCATGGACAGTAAAAGTTTGCAATTTTCTGAGTACGTGTCAAATTGTTTTAAAGTAAGGTATTGATCGTTTCGTCGCAATCGGTTGATAAATACTTCAAGTAATTCCCGAAAAAAGAGGGATGGGGTGGCCCTTCACTGGCGAAGGCTACACTAAAGTAACAGAGTAACGGACTAAAGTAACTTCCGTTACATTTCTCTCAAAGTAACGGAGTAACGAGTAACGTAACTACTTTTATGAGTAACGGAGTGACGAGTAACGGAACTACATTTTTAAGTAACGATGCCCACCTCTGATCATTATATAGGTTTGGTTAGGTACTAGGTAGTGATAACACAGATTCCGCCACCCGGATGTTCTAGCATGCTACTGCCTCCAGAAGAGTTACAATTTTCTTCACGCATAGCGCACAACACTGCGTTACACTTCTTCCTCTGCAGAGCACTTCATAAAGTTAAAGTTCACAATGTCAGCAACGCTATTTTTGCCAACTACTTCAAGGAACATATTTTAACCAATTATCTAGAGTATCACGTAGTGCTTTAGCAAGGAGCATTAATAATAGATATTTGTACACTTTTTGATCGACCTTCTCCTTATAATAGGCAATCTAAAAATTAAAAAGAAAACAGTAGTTACATTTGCATTCAGGAAATACATTTGCAGGGCTGTGCCCGAATGCAAATGTAACTACTGTTTTCTTTTTAATTTTCATATTGCCTATTTCAAGGAGAAGGTCGATCAAAATGTGTACAAATATAAATTATCTAGAGTCATTGCTTAGTTTTCTACTTTGTGTTATATAGTGCGCATAGTATTGCAAGTGTTGCAGCTGATATCCCATCTAATAATAATATATAACTAAATATTGGATGCGATTTTTAATCAAGCCCTTAGTACGAAGTTGCACAAGCATCTCTAACTCAATCGGTAAATCCGCCGAGAACACTTTGCCCAGACCGCATCGTCTCCGTTCTCACCCGTACCTGTGACGTCAGTGGCCCGTTTTGATCGATGGGCTTTCAGCGCGACACCGATTGCAATGGGCCGCCGGCCTTCTGATCGATCTCAGCCAGATTCGAGCAGAAGTGTACACAGTCGCCTGATGCGCTTCTCTAGTCCCCCATCCGCTATTAGCCATGCTATCTGTAATCTGATGACGGAAAGCGTTTGCGAAACAAGTTAATCAGCGACCAATGGCGACTGGCCTCGGCTCGGCTCGGCTCGGCTCGGCTCGGCTCGGCTCGGCTCGGCTCGGCTCGGCTCGGCTCGGCTCGGCTCGGCTCGGCTCGGTCGGCTCGGCTCGGCTCGCTCGGCTCGGTCGGCTCGGGCGTCGGCTCGGCTCGGCTCGGCTCGGCTCGGCTCGGCTCGGCTCGGCCGGCTCGGCTCGGCTCGGCTCGGCTCGGCTCGGCTCGGCTCGGCTCGGCTCGGCTCGCTCGGCTCGAGGCTCGGCTCGCTCGGCTCGGCTCGGCTCGGCTCGGCTCGGCTCGGCTCGGCTCGGCTCGGCTCGGCTCGGCTCGGCTCGGTCGGCTCGGTTCGGCTCGGCTCGGCTCGGCTCGGCTCGCTCGGCTCGGCTCGGTCGGCTCGGCTGCGGTCGCTCGGCTCGGCTCGGCTCAGGCTCGGCTCGGCTCGGCTCGGCTCGGCTCGGCTCGGCTTCGGCTCGGCTCGGCTCGGCTCGGCTCGCTCGGCTCGGTCGGCTTCGGCTCGGCTCGGCTCGGCTGGCTCGCTCGGCTCGGCTCGGCTCGGCTCGGCTCGGCTCGGCTCGGCTCGGTCGGCTCGGCTCGGCTCGGCTCGGCTCGGCTCGGTCGGCTCGGCCTCGGCTCGGCCGCTCGGCTCGGCTCGGCTCGGCTCGGCTCGGCTCGGCTCGGCTCGGGCTTCGGCTCGGCTGTCTCGTCTCGTCTCGTCTCGTCTCGTCTCGTCTGCGTCTCGTCTCGTCTCGTCTCGTCTCGTTCTCGTCTCGTTCTCGTCTCGTTCCGTCCCGTCCCGTCCCGTTCCCGTCCCCGTCCCGTTCCCGTCCCGTTCCGTCCCGTCCCCGTCCCGTCCCGTCCCGTCCCGTCCCGGCTCCGTCTCGGCTCTTCGTCTCGGCTCTCGTCTCGGCTCTCGTCTCGGCTCTCGTCTCGGCTCTCTCTCGGCTCTCGTCTCGGGCTCTCGTCTCGGGCTCTCGTCTCGGCTCTCGTCTCGGCTCTCGTCTCGGCTCTCGTCTCGCTCTCGGTCTCGGCTCTCGTTCGGCTCTCGTCTCCTCTCGTCTCGGCTTCTCGTCTCGGCTCTCGTCTCGGCTCTCGTCTCGCTCGGGTCGTCTCGCTCTCGTCTCGGCTCTCGTCTCGGCTCTCGTCTCGGCTCTCGTCTCGGGTCTCGTCTCGGCTCGTCTCGTCTCGCGCGGTGCGGCGGCAGGATTAGGCGGGTTGCCCCGACTCGATCCCGGTTCGCGCCGGTCATCACGCGTTATCGGCAAACAGCGTGTGGCGGGTGCACTGCAGCTCACGGCTCGGCGGTGATAGCATCTCTCCAGCCACGCGACGATGGCGCCCTGCTGCCGCACCGCAGCTGTCGTCCGGCCCTGGCGTCAGTCGACTTAGTCAATCGAGACAATGACTCAAGGCGTCGTCCCAGATTTGTACAGACGACAGATCTGCCGGGTGAAGAAGAGGGCAGGTGAAGGCGTGAGCTGCGATTTGCAACTGACATTTCTCCCGGGAAGGAGATGTTGGTGGTCATGTGAACAGCCGTCGTGGGTAATGCAATATCCGCCTGCTTATGCATTCGTGCATTGCCCACAAATCATAAGCCAACACCTTTTCCCAGTGTAATAGCCAACATTTGTAGACTTCAAACCTGCCATTGGTTGTGATTGCACTGAGACCACGAGCGGTTGCTGGCTGCCCTGACCTCAGCTCAGGCGAGTCGCTTCCCCGAAAACTGTCTGGTCATAATGAATGATGGTGTACGTGGCTCGCTGACAGCTGCCTGGCAGAGAAGGCGCTCCTCCTCTCGCTACACATGACTGCAGGCTGGAGCGAGTCGGTGTTAGTCAATCCGTTTCTGTCGAGTAGTATTAACCCTCGACCCGGGTATTTTGGAAAACCCGAGGTGGATGCCACCCCCCTCGGGTTTTCCAAAATAACTTACGTACTTATCAGTTTATACCAATGAAACTTTCAGTACCCTACTTTTGAATAATTTTACAAGTACTCTGGAAGTTTCGAGCTTACAACTATTATGACCCGTGACCTATCACCTGTTTCTCAAAGTCATGTCAGGCGCAACTGGCGTCCGGTAGTATCGATCCTTATTACCATATGCAGTTTTCGAGTGTTTGCTGTTCAGGAGCATATGCAAAGGTGTTTCCAGGTGACAGTTGTGGCTTCCGCTGAGATTGTGACCTCGACTGACCTTTTCTGAGGTCAACCGAGGTCTCTAATCTCCGATGACCTCAGATTACGGTTTTGCTTCTAGCCGTTTCTAGGACAGTTTGTGACGTTAATTTCAAATCTGGGATCCATTTTACATAATTATATGTTCCAGTGGGGTCATGTGCTCCCACAGGTCAACCGAGGTCACTGCCTCAGATGACCTGACATTACTTTTTTGGAAATTGGCAGTTTGTAGGTCATTTTTTACGCTGATGGTCAAAATTGGCATGTATTAAGCATACATGTTCCTTCACAATTTTGACTCGATCAGTATTCAATTTTCAAACATTTACTATTTGTGACATTTTATAAATTGACATGACCTCAGAGGTCACTTATTGACCCAGGACATTAAAATCAGATTTCCATGGCTTCCTCTCGTCACAAACAGCACGCTCGTTTTATAATCGAATCTGTAGCTCAATTAGGGGCAAAACGCCAAGCAGGGGGGGGGGTCGTACCAAACCCGCCCCCTACTCGGACACGCAGTGATCTTGCCCTACTCGGGCGAGGGTTAATTCAGCGTCCACTGTCATATCTGCCTCTGCTTCTCGTTCGCGATGACCAAGAAGGATCTTACCCACCATGAAAACCTCGCCACCATCGCTAGATAAAGTACCGGAAGCTCGGGAGAACGGAGGGTGGCTCGGGAGAATGGGTCTCTCCCGAGCCATCCTCCATGTGCCATCCTCCATGTGCTGACCTCGCCAAATAATAATTCTCGAACGCTCACTACGTCGTCACAACCGGCAAGAAGTGGGCATTCCAAACCACCTGACTTTCGCCACCATGACCTCAGACGTCACCAGAGCGCAACCGTTGGATTCACGGGATACGTACCGGATCGAGAGAGGCTCCTGAACTTTTCCACGGCAAAAATTCACGTGTATTCCCAATCGCTACCCTCTCGTTTGGCGACTTTTCTGCTGCGAACATGGACACGGCGCAAGATAACCGCGTTATTGACAGGCGCTCGGTGTTATTTGGTCTTGTTTGACACGGCTGTCGGAGCAGGGGCGCGCGGCCGGCGATCACCACCAAGGCTGCAGGCACGGACACACGCCGGCTGCCTGTTTGGACGGCTGGCGTATTTTTACCGACGCCCTCTCCTACAAAGCCGCTCTGTAATGCTCGACCAGGATACCACACGTGCAGACACAGTTGGCAGCGAGGGCTTCTGTTCCGCCGTACTCACGCACGGGTCTCACCCGGGCTGGCTGTGGCTAAGTTATCTGGTTGGGTAATGAAAGGAAATCGTGAAAATATAGAATTGGAAGCCGTGTAAATGTTTTCCCCATCACCGAATTGCCAGAAAGCTTCATGGTATTTTTATCCAATGAAGAAGCAAGTCTTATCAGAGCTTAGCATTGCCATATCTTGCGAAACATACTCTCAGCGTTGCGACGTAAATGTGTGCACCAACGACGCAAAATGTATAATTATTGCGAAATACTTCGAACATATAAAAATGGATGGTGTGATGAGATTGTGAATAGAAAAGATGGAAATATAGCTTTGCTCATGTTATGATGATAAAAATATGACGAAGAAAATATTAAAAAATCAACAAAAAAACCTATATTTCGCCTTGCGGCTTCTTTCAGGGTTAAAACAAATACAAGCTAGCACAAGTGTTTTACAAATTTAAGAGACGACAAACATGACCCTAAATATGCAACCAACACTCCGTTCTGAGTACAAAAAAATATATCCTTACATATTGTAAAGAAATTTACATGTAATAACATCCATATCTATGTAAATATATACATAAGCTTGCACAAAAAGTATGCAAACAAACATTACTCAGCTCAAGCTATATCCCAAATACGATGTAACAAGAGCAAGAGCAGAATACATATACATTAAACATACATATAT